>JAPDNY010000017.1:16365230-16597306 GCA_029375565.1 Gekko gecko
AACAGGCCACACCCAACAGCAGAAACTCATTAGGATTGGCTACATTGGGGTCTGTGGCCTAACATGCAAAGGAGTTCCTGCTACTAAAAAATCCCTGGGTTTTGACAACAAACAAGGTAAATAGAATAACAAGGCTGGATGACCACACTTCTGGTAACATGGGGTGTGGCCTAATAGGCTAATGAGTTTCTGCTGTTGGGTGTGGTCTGTTATGCTAATGAGTTCCTGCTGGGGTTTTTCTACCAAAAAAGCCCTGATGGTAACCCACTGACACCTTTCCTGGTGCTCACCAAGTGTTTTTAGAAAGGAGAAGAGATTGGATTTATACCCCGCCCTTCACTCGGAGTCTCAGAGCAGCTCCTTTCTCTGCCCTGCCCTTCCCCACAACAAACACCCTGTGAGGTAGGCGGGGCTGAGAGAGCTCTTTCAAGAACTGCTCTTTCAAGGACAGCTCTTATCAGAACTAGGGCTTGCCCAAGGTCATCCAGCAGCTGCGAGTGGAGGAGTGGGGAATCAAACTGGGCTCTCCCAGATTAGAGTTCACACACTTAGCCACTACACCAGAGTGGTGGGGCTTTTGCCCAGCAAAGTTTCTGATGGACCACTGGACATTCAATTGGCTGTGCAGGTTTTGAAAAATACCGCTTGGGCAGCAGCTGCCACCACCGCACAAGGATCTTCACTGTGTGACTGAAGGCGAGCTGCGGCAGCCCTTTTGTGACAGCCGTTTTGTGGCTGCGCCCACCGGGCTGTGTCGGAATTCCAAAAAGGGCCCGCAGGTGCAAAGAATCTGGGGACCTCTGTCCAAACTTCTTGTAAATCTGCCACAGCGCAGCTTTCGTTTCTGTTTTGTGGGAACGGTGATGCAAAGAACGCTTTAAAATGAGTTCAATCTGGCAATTTCAGCTGAGAAAATTTGCCCAAGGAAGAACTCTTAATTTACATATGAAAGCAACACTTATAGGGAGAGTTTAGTATGCAAATGACTTAAGAGCAGTGTTCCCTCTAAGCTGAGTGAGTGTGAGCTAACTTACAGTTTTTAGCCTCCCGGCTCACACATTTTCGCCTCCGCTCAGGGAGGATGGCTCCAGAGCAAACTAATTTATGCAGTAGCCAAATTGCTCACTCACAATTTTAATGCCGGTAGCTCACAAAGTAGAATTTTTGCTGACAAGACTCCAAGGCTTAGAGGGAGCATTGGTCTTGACCAGTGTTCCCTCTCAGCAGAGTCAGTGTGAGCTAGCTCACAGTTTTTTAGCCTCCAGCTCACACATTTTTGCCTTAGCTTGGGAAGGATGGCTCCAGAGCAAACTAATTTATGCAGCAGCCAAATCGCTCCTCACAACTTTAATGCCAGTAGCTGGCTTACAAAGTAGGATTTTTGCCGACAAGACTCCACAGCTTAGAGTGAGCATTTCTTAAGAGTATTTTGCTAGTCAGAAATTTAAGTTAACCTTGATGATATAGCCAGAATCTGTTTATAAATGGAGAGAGTGAATGAAACAGATGGCTGCGTAAAGCCACCAATATGTCCTCGCTGTTCCAAAACAAAGGCTTTACCTATAAAATAGTTGACATAATCTCTCTTCATTTTATCCAAACCAATCTCTAGAAGCATTTGAACTGGAGTGTCACCACTCAGAGAAACCGTCTCCGTACATCCATGGTGATAGTCTTCGATCAGTTTGCGCAGTAAGCCACCGTTTCCTTTGTGAATCTGCAGAAAGAGAACGTGTCTCGAAATAACACCATTACGGCACAAGATAAGTCTGTTTCTGAAGGTTATACTCATCGGCTGCTTCGCAATATTAGAAAAGACTGCTCTGGTGATGTAACTAAAATACACGGCAAATCTAAAAAAATATTAAATGGTATTCCTTGAGATTATATATTATCTATCTACAGGACGTTTTTTGTAGAAAAAGCCCAGCAGGAACTCATTAGCATAATAGGCCACACCCAACAGAAAAAACTCATTAGCCTATTAGGCCACACCCCGTGACAGCCAAGCCCATTAGCATATTAGGCCACACCCCCATGTTACCAGAAGTGTGGTCATCCAGCCACACCCACCTTTTGCTTCTTATTTGGTTTACCTTTTTTTTTGTCAAAACCCAGGGCTTTTTTTGGAGCAGGAATGCCTTTGCATGTTAGGCCACACACCCCTCATGTAGCCAATCCTCATGAGTTTCTGCTGTTGGGTGTGGCCTATTATGCTAATGAGTTCCTGCTGGGCGTGGCCAACTCAGGAGCCAGACGGAACTCCATTACTGTGCGTTCCTGCCCCAAAATAGCCCTGTCTATCTATATATGCAAATAGCTCATGTATTAAGCTTTTTCAAGATGGGTAGCTGTGTTAAGTCTGTCGTTAGCAGTAGAAAAGAGCAACAGTCCAGTAGCACCTCTAAGACTAACAAAATTTGTGGCAGTGACTCACCAAAGCTCCTCCCCTGCCACAAATTTTGTTAGCCTTTAAGGTGCCCCTGGACTCCCGCTCTTTTCTAATATTAAGCTGTTTATGATTAAAACTCACTTCTACTGCCAAACCCTCACGAGGTGCAGCCTATATCCTTTTCTTAGCCCTATTTTGCACCAATCAGACCTCACAAGTTTGAGGGAGGTTCAACGTTGACATGTCCATTGTTGGGAACTGCCCAGGTCAGTTTCCATATTCCCTCTTTTAATCAGCACCAGATCACGACTTATTAAAATTTCTCATAGCCTGCACAGATAACCTTTAAGAGCCTTAACAATTAACCCACTGGGAAGTTTTAAAGCACACAAAGGCTGAACAGGTATAAATACTCTATAGCAAAATTCAGTGAGCTTTCCTTAGAACGCCAGGAGCGCCTTCTGTCAGCTGCACCTGATTTGTCAACTCTCTCGACGCCTAGAGGTGGCCGTTCTGGC
This sequence comes from Gekko gecko, assembly GCA_029375565.1. Classification (NCBI taxonomy): domain Eukaryota; kingdom Metazoa; phylum Chordata; class Lepidosauria; order Squamata; family Gekkonidae; genus Gekko; species Gekko gecko. Next base: position 16,368,141 of record JAPDNY010000017.1, read on the forward strand.
CACAACTCATACATACCCATGCCTGCAGTTCACCACCGTGAAATCCCTCCAAGATCAGCTTCAAACACTTCACCAGTTCATCATATGATGTGACACCTTAGGGGGGAGAAGTTACCCATTTCACTAAACCCTTTGGCAGATCAATTCAAGAAATTCAGAAAATACAAAAGAACATAAGAGAAGCCAATGTTGAATCAGGCCAATGGCCCATCTCGTCCAACACTCTGTCACACAGTGGCCAAAAATACCAGGTGCCATCAGGAGGTCTAGCAGTGGGGCCAGGACACTAGAAGCCCTCCCACTGCTGCCCCCCCCAGCACCAAGAACAGAGGGCATCACCTGCCCCAGACTGAGAGTTCCCATCTATACCCTGTGGCTAATAGCCTCTGATGGACTTCTGCTCCATATAATTTTAAAAATAATTTTAAGACGACATTGCACAATCCTTCAAGCATTCTCAGGACAGGTTGCAAATCTTAAAATAAAGACATCTGAATGTGAACAATAAAAAAATATGTGCGTACTTCTCCATAGCTTGCACCAGAACTGCTCAACAAAATCCAAATCTTCTCTGCTACTAAAAACCGTTTTCACGGAGCAAGAAACTGTGGCAGTGTCATTGTGGAGATTCTGAGAAGAAGGGAAAATGATTTCAACACAAGATTTAATGCAAAGGATGTACACCTCTAGACTTGGCACATTTCTACATTTAGACATGCAAAGGAGCAGCTGTTGCTGGTTAGCCAGAGCTGCTAGCACAAACACGTCAACATTGGTCTGATGTTCCAGGGCTGTTCTGCTCAAGAACTTGATGCCATTACAGGAACAATTTTCTGGTCCCATGAACCCTCACTGCGGCGAACCTTAAAGGCAGAAACCTTGAAAGTACCCAGCATTAAAGGCAAGAGAAGACATTCACCGATCACTTTTTGAAAAGACTACAGGTTAAAATGCAATGACAGACTGGTTTTACAGCCCCGCGTACCTCATTATTGTTTGGCGTCATTAATTCATTCGCTTCGTCCTTTAGACCTAAAAGGGGAGACAGGGGGACACAGTCACACTACGGCAAGCAGGAAGCAGAACGGCATGCATGGAACAAGAACAGTTTTGCCCTACTCCAAAGCTTTGGCTGGAATGGGCCTTTTGGTGTAGTGGTTAAGTGCGCGGACTCTAATCTGGGAGAGCCGGGTTCAATTCTCCACTCCTCCACTTGCAGCTGCTGGATGACCTTGGGTAAGCCATAGTTCTGGCACTGCCGTTCTTGAAAAAGAGCAGTTTCTCTCAGAGCTATTCCTTTGGGTAGTGAAAGGTGGGATATAAATCCAATCTCTTTTTCTCTTCTTCTTCTTTACCAAACCCAGCCACCAGGGAAAGCTCTACGCTTTTTAAAGCCGTGCATGGCAATTCTATTCACAACACTACTGCTTCGAATTATTAAACGAAAATTACCTTTCAAAAGTTTCTGGACCTGTTCAACAGCTGATTTCCCTCCCGAAGGCTTACTCCACTCCATCACGCCAGTCTTCAAGCCCTTGGCCAAGGCCTACGAGCACCAGAAAAAACATAGGTTACGTACAGGTTATAACAACAGAACTTTCAGAGGTCATTACACATCGGGTCACCATAAACAGGAAATAATTAACACACACACCTATCGGTTTAGTTTTATAATTTCAGAAGAACCACTTCTATCTTGGAAACCGACTGCAATTTTTTTCAAACGTAGAGCAAGCACAAGTATTACCAGCTTCAGAAGCTAGTGGAACAGTGTGCCACACCCATAGGGAGATCAGTTAGGGGAATGTTTATGCAAAGATTTTTAACGGGGCATTTACTAACAAGGTTATACATGGGGAAATCAAGGGTGCAAACACAGAATTACTCTTACAGTGTGATAAGAAACCATAATCTTTATTTCGGTCTTGTTTAACAGAGTTACATTTCTGAAATAAGTTCTGCCCCCTTGCATTTCGGATGTCTCTTCCATACAACTGCTGCAGTGCAGCTTTTCTGGGAGATCTCTGATGGAATGATTAAGGAAGCATGAAGTTCACTCACTATCTTTTTAGAACTGATGCTTTGGGCAATTCTGCATCTGGCATTTGTTCCACATTTTCTCAACACTGAGGAAAAGGTGCAGCTCGAAACCACATTCAAAAACCTCGGGGGCCAACACCCTACTGATTGCAAAGTCAGCCCTTAACAGCCATAAATCTATGCAGAAGGTACCATAAAGCCCGATGATCAAAGAAAGTGGAAGCGACATGCAATGCAGAGGGGAATTTCTGTTCCAAAGTGGGTTTCATAAAACAACGGAGGGAAAAGGCAATGCAGAATTGTCTTGAGAAACTAAATCAAACTTGAATCAAACAAAGAAAAGTACCACTGCAAAGTCCACTGTATGGGGAGCATGCAGGATTGGATGGCTTTCTTTTCCTCACACATGTCTGTCTGCTAGTCTGAAACCATTAACTTGTTTAAGAGCACTTGTTTCACTGGGAAGGTTTCTACTGGCATTAGTGACACGGTAGATTAAAGCACACAAACCTCTTAGCTGCAGTGTAGGCAATAAATACTTACGAGAAGGAACTGCAGCTCTCTGCTGACCTCATACACAGAACTCAAAGGGCCCCCGCAAGCCATCTGAAACTTCTGGAAGTTCCAAATATACAAAGACACAGACTCAGGTGGAACAAGAAACTGATACAGCCAAATGAAGGCGAATAACTAAGTTTACCAAGTGAATACCGCTTGTAATTATATATTCATTAAATATGCCAAGGACTGTGCTATTAATTTATCTATTAATATAAATTAACCACTTCACTCTCTTTAAGATGCTAAACATATTGAAACGCAGTACATATAATCCACCACAAACAGACCAGAGCAATTACATCTATCAATAGTTAACTGTCCCTATTTACAAAGTCAAAGAAAGGGTTCCAGCAATTTGCCAAAAAATTGGTGTAATTTGCCTTTTTTTCCCCTTCAGAATCACTAACCCAGTTTGGTTCAGTCAACTTTTCCAGCCCTCAGACTGTCTGCCCATGTTTAAATACAAGAAGAAGAGATTGGATTTATACCCCGCCCTTCTCTTGGAGTCTCAGAGCGGCTTACAAACTCCTTTCCCTTCCCCTACCTACAACAGATACCCTGTGAGGTAGGTGGGGCTGAGAGAGCTCTTGACAGAAATTGCTCTTTTTCAAGAACAGCTCTGACAGAGCTTGTGACTGACCCAAGGTCACATCAGCAGGTGCAAGTGGAGGAGTGGGGAATCAAACCCGGTTCTCCCAGATTAGAGTCCGCGCACTTAACCACTACACCAAACTGGCTCTCAAAGTTCTTAAAGTTATGCTATGATCAATTTGGCCACAGTAAAAAAGATTCAGTATTATATTCCTTTACCAGTGACAGATTCAGGTTCCTTTTCGTTGGCTTGGCTAGTAGTGTCACTGATAACCTGGCCTCCTCCACAATCCCCTGTGAACCTGTCTACACCCCTTTTAAATTTACCTGTGCCAGTGGCCATCACAACATCCACTCATATTTGGACATAATTAAACTGAACCTGCTCACCCTAACCATTTTATAATCAATGCTCAGAAAAAAAATATATATATCCATGCCCAGCAGGGAAATCGGTCTACACGAACCGGGTTTAAAAGGGTCTCTCTCTGTTTTACAGATAAGCAAATGTATTTATTTTGTTAAATGTATAGCCCACCCTCCCCACAAAGAAGGCACAGGGCAGGTTCCAAACACATCAATCAGCATGCAGTGCAGATTTACAATTAAAATTTAAAACGTATAAATCAATTAAACTTTAAAAGCCTAATGCAATCTAGCCCTAGATGTCTGATATGTCTCAACAGATGATGTCGATGCCAGCAATGTAGAATCTGTGATCCCTGGAGGGGATTGCCCGCCGCCTCAGCTGAAAGCCTGGCGGAAGAGCTCCGTCTTACAGGCCCTGCGAAACTGTAACAGGTCGCCCAGGGCCCTGATCTCATAAGGGAGCTCATTCCTCCAGGTGGGGGCCAGGGCTGAAAAGACCTTGGTCCTCGCTGAGGCAAGTCGGACATCCATGGGGCCAGGGACTTCCAGAAGATGCTGGTTTGCAGAACACGAGGTTCTGCGGGGCTTGTACGGGAAGAGGCGGTCTCGAAGATATGCAGGCCCCTGCCCGTATCCTTGCTTTGCTCCACAATTAACACCACTGTTTCAGTACTCAGGTTCTGTAACAACACAGTGAAATGGCAACGATGGTTTTCCCTACCAGAGTAGCAGCACAAGTGGGCGGAGGGACCTGCAGAATCTTTGTCACATCGTTCCAAGCCAAGTCAACATAGATGTTTCTCCCCAGTGGAGCAGAGGTGTCCTCCAGGGATAAGGAGTCCAGCAAGGAGCCTTCAAGGAACTTGTACGAGGCAAAGCCTTTCATCCTCAGCTACGATTAACAAAGGATTAGAACGATTTAAAAACCCGACCATCACATCAGTCCCCTAAAATGCATTTTTAATTGTGGAATGACTGTGTTATCGGGGCACTGGAATTATCACACACCAGACCCAGATTTACAATACGGTCCAAGTGGTTAAGATGCTGAATTTCAGGCTGGAAGGTCGGTAGTTCAGAAGGCCAACACTATGCTGGGGATTATTAGGAAGGGAATTGATAACAAATCAGCCAGTATCATCATGCCCCTGTATAAATCATTGGTGTGACCTCATTTGGAGTACTGTGTACAGTTCTGGTCACCACATCTCAAAAAGGATATTATAGCATTGGAAAAAGTGCAGAGAAGGGCAACTAGAATGATAAAAGGGTTGGAACACCTTCCCTATGAAGAAAGGTTAAAATGCTTGGGGCTCTTTAGCTTGGAGAAACGACGGCTGAGAGGTGACATGATCGAGGTTTATAAGATTATGAATGGGATTGAGCAGGTTGAGAAAGAAGTACTTTTCTCCCTTTCTCACAATACAAGAACTCGTGGGCACTCCATGAAATTGCTGAGCAGTCGGGTTAGAACAGGTAAAAGGAAGTACTTCTTCACCCAAAGAGTGATTAACATATGGAATTCACTGCCACAGGAGGTGGTGGCAGCTACAAGCATGGACAGTTTCAAGAGGGAATTAGATAAACATATGAAGCAGAAGTCCACCAGTGGCTATTAGCCACAGGGTATAGATGGGAACTCTCAGTCTGGGGCAGGGGATGCACTCTATTCTTGGTGCTGGAGGGGGCAGCAGTGGGAGGGCTTCTAGTGTCCTGGCCCCACTGCTGGACCTCCTGATGGCACCTGGTATATTTTGGCCGCTGTGTGACAGAGTGTTGGACTAGATGGGCCATTGGCCTGATTCAACATTGGCTTCTCTTATGTTCTTACGAGTTCGAGACCCGAGTGCCACATGACGGAGCTCCCGTCTCTGGCCCCAGCTCCTGCCAACTGAGCAGTTCAAAAGCAAGAAATTGCAAGGTACTGCTCCGGTGGGAAGGTAACAGCGTTCCATGCACCTCGGTGTCTAGTCATGCCGGCCACATGACCATGGAAATGTCTTCGGACTGCGCTGGCCCTTCGGCTGATGAGCACCGCAACCCTAGAGTCAGATTCGACTGGCTTTCGAGCAAGGGAAACCTTCACCTTTACCACCAGTGGTAAAGCCTCCGGCTCACACATTTTTGTCTCGGCTCAGGGAGGAGGGCTCCAGAGCAAACTAATTGATGCAGCAGCCAAATCGCGCGCTCACAGCTTTAAGGCCAGTAACTGATAAAGTAGAATTTTTGCTCACAAGACTCCGCAGCTTAGAGGGAGCATTACACACGTTTGTCTGTTTGTGGCAATAGAAAGCAGGAAGAGTTCAGGAGCAGCTCAAAGACGAATGAAATTTGTCGTAGGGGAGGAGCTTTCGGGAGTCACTGCAGTCACCATCAGATACCTAAGCAGAGTTATGCCCTTCTGGGTTCACTGATATCAACGGACTTAGGAAGGCATCGCTCTGCTTAAGATGGCACCGTTAGCCACTAGGCATACAGCGGAGGCTGCTGCTTTTAGCCCCAGCATCACTTTTAAGAGCCAGGGCAACCGGGCACTTGGGATTTTTCCAGCCCTACATACAGGCTTAAAGTAAAGGTAAAGGTTTCCCTCGCTCGAAAGCCAGTCGAATCCGACTCTAGGGTTGCGGTGCTCATCTCCGTTTCAAAGCAGAAGAGCCAGCGCTGTCCGAAGACGTTTCCGTGGTCATGTGGCCGGCATGACTAAACACCAAGGTGCACGGAATGCTGTTACCTTCCCACCGAAGTGGTGCCTATTTATCTACTTGCAATTTCTTGCTTTCGAACTGCTAGGTGGGCAGGAGCTGGAACTAGAGGCGGGAGCTCACTCCGTCATGCGGCACTCGGGTCTCGAACTGCTGAACTACTGACCTTCCAGCCTGCAGTTCAGCGTCTTAACCACTTGAGCCACCGCCACTCCACATACAGGCTTACAGGTGAACAAAACATAAAAGAGAAACATACCCCAGAACAGTGATGCCTTCTCCTGTGGCTCTCTTTCAGTTCCTTCAAATCCGCAGAACAGTTTTTATTTGACAACGGACCTACGAAAGAGATAACTGGAAGTTAGCCGGGAAGATCACAACTGGCGACGAAGAGGAAGTTATAAATAGAATACTGGAAACAGCAGAGATGGACAATTTAACTTCAATTTGGAGAGGACTTAACACTTTGAGGACACAAGGTCAAGATTTTATAAATGGATAGAAGAGTATAACATATAAAACTTCCAGGCATACAATCAAAATAAAAGGAAATAAGAACTATATATTTAATTGTAAGCAAAACATATACATGAAAGTTATAAGGTGGGTAAAAGGAATGAATGTTTTGGATATAGTATGAGGTCAATAACGAGGTTAAATAAGGATACAAACGAATTCCCCCAAATTTGTATTTATCTATGTTTGTCTGCCTGATATAGGAAATAAAAAAATCTTTTGGGGGAAAAAACAACAACAGTTGGCATGAAGAGTGTGTTTCCCTCGGGCTTTGCTTATTGGACAGTTCTGACACCCTTGTGATAAAATTCTGGTAGGAACGGATTCCACACTGCCCCTCTTGCTAACAGTAAAACCAAGAAATACTTAAGTGCAATTCATATCTGAAGAAGTGAGCCCTGACGCACGAAAGCGCCTCCCCTGCCACAAACTGTGTGAGTCTTGAAGGTGCGCCTGGATTCTGGCTCTTTTCTCCTGCTACAGGCAGACCAATACGTAGACCCACCTTGAACTTATTCAGACCCGAGAAGGAAATGGCTGGGGAGGTGCTCCTGCCAGAGAACTCCTTACCATTGCTGATAACTGTATGCAGCGTGATCCCAGTAACATAGTTTCCAGTGGAGAGGGGCTCAGCCCCTAGCCAGACAGTTTGCCGGGGGTCCGTGCCGTCACACCGTACCCACAGTGGAGGAAGAGGCACTGGGTTGCTTATTTTTAAATCGGCCATGTTTGGATTTTGTGACATCGTGTACAATGATATGAGCTGCCTGCAGGGGGGGGAGAAATGGTAAACATACGAGACTGGATAAGGAAGTGTCAGTGTGCAAATTACTGGAGCCAGTCTAGCGTAGTGGTTAATATTTCTGTTGGACTGTTGTTTAGGTGGCGGACTGTAATCTGGAGAACCAGGTTTGGTTCCCTACTCCTCCTCCACGTGAAGTCAGCTGGGTGACCTTAGGCCAGTCACAGTTCTCTCAGAAGTCTCTCAGCCCCACCTATTTTATTAATTAATTTATTTAATTTCTATCCTACCCTCCCCGCAAGTGAGGATGCCTGTTCTGGAAAGAGGAAGGGAAAGGTAATTGCAAGCCCCTTGGAGACTCGTTAAACTACAGAAAAGCAGAGTATAAACACCTACTCTGCTTCTTCTTAGATCTACTTGCTAAATATTTCCATCTCGTAACGTAGCACGGCATTCAACATTTGGAGACAAGTTCCCACCTACAGTATCATTCAATCCTAAAAAGTAGAAAACTGACTCGTGACTGGCATTGAGCTAATAAAAGCTAGTACGGCCGTACTATTTTTTAATTTATTTAACTTATTAGATTTCTAAGTCGCCACTCACCCAAAGGGTCTCGTGGTGACCTATAAGGTAAAAAATAAATAATATAAAATATTAACATTAAAATACATGGCTATCGCCATACTACTATTAAAGGTAAAGGTTTCCCTTGCTTGAAAGCCAGTCGAATCCAAATCTAAGGGGCGGTGCTCATCTCTGTTTCCAAGCTGAAGAGCCAGTGCTGTCCGAAGACATCTCCATGGTCATGTGGCTGGCATAACTAAGTGCCGAGGCGCATGGAACGATGTTACCTTCCCACTGAAGCGGTACCTATTTATCTACTTGCAATTTCTTGCTTTCGAATGGCTAGGTTGGCAGGAGCTGGGGCCAGAGACGGGAGCTCACTCCGTCACGCGGCACTCAGGTCTCAAACTGCTGAACTACAGACCTTCCAGTCTGCAGCTCAGCATCTTAACCTCTGAGCCACAGCCCAAACACATGGTTACCCTCCAAAGGTTACCACTTTTGCATGCTGAGTAAGTACTGAGTTAACGCAGACCCCTTTTAAGGAATCCATAGGTGATCACCTTCTAAGATTTGCTTTTGTTCTCTAATGGAAAGGTATGCACACAAAACGCCGATCATTTGTTTCTAAATTCAGCTGACTAGTAATACAAGCAGTAATCAGCATCAAAGACAACCCCCCCAAAACTCTTATCAACAAGCAGAAAGATTTAAATCAGGAATCACACACACCTTGCTCTTGAAATAGGTAAGCCATGCGGTACGGGACACTCTTTGGAAAGAACCTCGGAGAGATACGCACCATCCGTCTGCGTCTCCTCTGGTTCCTTGGTTTTTACATGGGATGTCTACAGGAGTAAGCGACCGTGTTACAGAGACGACTATTCCCACAAACGGAAGCACAACGCTTTGAAAAAAGGATCGCTTTCTTACCGCTTTCTCCAGAACCACCAACACCCCGGTTCCGTTCCAGAAGTTCTCGAGGGGGTTTGCACATCCTTCGTCAATCAGGTACCCTTGGACATCAGTCTGGCAAAACAGAGAGTGCCTTTTTTTGTACTGCAGCTTTCTGAAGGGCACTTAAATGCGTAAGACAACAAGGTAATCAAACGGCTCTAACTGCGCACTGGCTCATGAAGTAAGCCCACTCCGAGGGAAACCAGTGATCTCGCTCTCCTGTCCTGTACCTTCTCCTCTGACTGGCAGATGACAACCGGAATCTCAGCCATAGTCCCGTCCCCCCCCCCACCATCCCTGCTCAGAGTCCTTTTAGTGATGTGGCAGAGCGGGGGCCTTTGTTTATAAGAGAGTTGCTCAGCACCAAGCTAAACAGCAGATATAAGTCACAGCGTGCGCATATCTTCAAAGTGGGCAACCGTAAAGCAGACTCCAGCATCAAGTTGAATTGATACAGTTCTTTAGTAACAAAAAGATGGTCTCTCTTAGGGAAATAACCACCAAGGCTGCATCAAACAGCTTGAGATAAGAGAAAGAGCGGAAACAAAGAAAGCAGCAACATTCAGACCCTGCCTTAGCAAAACAAAAATTTCCCTTACAAGTAGCCATGTCAGAGTTCATGCCAATAACTGGCCACAACAGCTTACAGCTGTTCACTTCCAGAGCAGAGCGTGAAACTTAGCTAATTTCCAATTGACTGGATACTTATTTCTGGAACCCAGAAGAACTGCCTTTTAAAAACACACTGATGAAATCCGCCACTATTTTCTTTTCTCTCTCCCCTTTTAAAATATCCACTAAGAAGTTTAAAAAAGCAATTGCAGACAGAGGAGCTTTCCCCCCTCTAAATTATTTTTTTTTAAAAATAAAACAAATTTTCCTTTGGAGAAATTGTACCTCAAAGGTAAGTGGTCCTTTGTTCCTGTTTTTCTGTCCTTCTTCAACCAGTCTGAAACATATCAAAGCATTTATTTTTTAGATGGAGTGATAGAAAAGATACTCACACAAAAGGAAAAGGTCATTAGAGATAATAACAGATATGGCATACTGAAGACGATGGATAAACTTTAGAGATTACCCCTGTGTATGTTTTGTGTTGTGTTGTGTTATGTGTGTATTGTATCATATTGTATTGTTGGAAAATAAAATAAAAGTCTGTCCCTAGGGACAGTTTAAAAAAGAAAAAAAGCATTTATTTTCATTAATTGCTTCCCCACCTAAACAACAGTCCAACAGAAATATTTACAGTCTGATCGCAACTATTTCACATGTTTGTGATATCTTATGCAAATTGTGGCAGCGGCAGATAACCAAATTAAAAAGTTCTTTGGAATCCTGTGTTTCCATTGTATCCCCTTTCTGCAGTTATTCCAGCTTTGACGGTCTGTTGCATTATCTATGCCATTAATGTACTAGACGGGCACTCCCGTCAAAAATCACCACCCTTATAAAGTCTCAGATTTTCCCTCTGAATTTTCAGTCCCCCATCTGATAACTGGGTAGCCTTTAGGTAGCGTGTAAAGTTCAAAACCAAGAAATTGCAAGTAAAAGGTACCGCTTTGGTGGGAGGTAACAGTGTTCCATGCGCTTCAGCATTTAGTCATGCTGGCCACATGGAAAAGTCTTCAGACAGCGCTGGCTCTTCAGCTTGGAAACGGAGATGAGCAGTGCCCCTAGAGTCGGATTCGACTAACTTTCAAGCAAGGGAACCTTTACCTTTAACTCTTCTTATGTGGTAAATAAAAATTTTATTACAGTGCTGTTGTCCCACCTTATTACGGTTTGATATTTTGTCGGCTTACACCCCAAATAAGGAACTGTGACTGAGGAGGGTCTGTACCTCTATAAATTCTCCCTCAGAAATAGGCACCTAGGCACACTGAAAGCTGAAGCAGAAATCAAATTTATTGGAACAAAAAGGCAGGGGTTGGACAATTATATTTACAAGTGAATTTCAGGTAGGTTTATGTATGTATTTGTATATGTGTGTTTCTGGGGCCGAGAGAACTCTGAGAGAATTGTCCTTGAGAGAACAGCTCTGAGAGAACTTGTGACTGACCCAAGGTCACACCAGCAGCTGCATGTGGAGGAATGGGGAATCAATTCCGGTTCTTCCAGATTAGAATCCACACTCCTAGCTGCTATAGCAAACTGGCTCTCAGTTGATGTTCCCTCCTGGTTGTTCTGGGACTCAGAGGTTTAGTGCCCCTGAATGTGGAGGTTCTCCTCAGCCGCCCTGGCTAGTAGCCATTGATGGAATCTCTCTCATCCCCCTTTTAAAGCTGTCACTTCCTGCGGCCCTCACGACATCCTCTGGCAGCACATCCCACTATAATGTCTCAGGCTGGCCTACCTCACAGGGCTGTCGGTCCAGAGGAAAAAGCTGAAGGAAAGAGAATTTATTTCAAAGAAACATGTACATCCCCTGGAGCTTCCTGAAAAAGGAATTATTTTAAAAACATTTTTTTTTTAAAAAAAGGAATTCTCACTGCTGGACGAAGCCGCAGAGCCACAGGATCGCCTCCCGCCGCTGTTGGCACCGAGACTCCATCGAGGGTCCCGCCAGTCAAACGCCCGCCCGCGCATGCGCAGCTGCGCCTTCCCAGACCGTGACAACCGAACGCCGCGCCAGAACTTCTTTATTCCTCCACTGAGAATCCATCCGCCGAAGTGAGAAGGCCCGCCTCCCCCTTCCCCCCGCCCTGTTATTAAAGAATAATCCCTGGCTTCCCCGAAGTGGTCCGGCGCGAAGGCTTCGGAACGGGTCGGGATTTCCCTCAGAAGCGACGGGGGAAGAGACATTGATCGACTCAGAGCGGGCGCCGGGAGGCTCCCTCAGGCGCCGGGCGGGGAGGGCGGGGCTCCGCGTCCGAGGAAGGCGACGAGGGAAAAGGCACCGGCGGTGACGAGTCCTTCCTTTTCCGGCTGGGCCGAGGCGGAGGGAGAAGGCAGCGCGAGGGGCTCCTCCGCTGGTCGCCGCCATCATGGTGAGAGGCCGGGCCTGCGGGCGGGGGGGACGAGCCCGGCGGGGGGCGAAGGGCCGCGCCGGTCGGGTCCGAGGCGGGGATCGGGGGGCGAAGCCGACGGCCGCCGTGGCGAGGAGAAGCCGGCCGACGTGCCCGGCGCCATCTTGGCCGGGAGGAGAGCTCAGCAGGCGCCGCGTGGGAGCCCCCCCCCCCACCCCGGCCGGCATGGGAAGGGCCGCTTCTCGGCGGCGGGGGGGGCACGCCAGTAGGGTTGCCAGCTCCAGTTTGGGGGATTCCTGGAGACGTGGTGGTGCCGACGGGGGGGGAGGACTCAGCCGCAGGGAATCCGCGTAGGTGCCTCTTCCCCCCCCCACCGCGCTGCCAGCCACAGGATCGACCCCCCCTGCGTTTATTATGCTCCTGCAGAGGACAGGGGGTTGGACTAGATGACCTCAAAGGTCCCTTCCAACTCTAACATTCTGTGATTCTATGATTCTAATATGTGCTTTCTCAGGAATCATAATAGAAGATTATGCTCCTGCAGAGTGCAGGGGGCTGGACTAGATGACCTGCAAGGTCCCTTCCAACTCTAACATTCTGTGATTCTAATATATACTTTCTCAGGAACCATAATAGAAAATAATGCTCCTGCAGAGTGCAGGGGGCTGGACTAGATAAGCTGCAAGGTCCCTTCCAACTCTAACATTCTGTAATTCTAATATGTACTTTCTCAGGAACCATAATAGAAGATTATGCTCCTGCAGAGTGCAGGGGGCTGGACTAGATGACCTTCAAGGTCCCTTCCAATTCTAACATTCTGTGATTCTAATATATACTTTCTCAGGAACCATAATAGAAGATTATGCTCCTGCAGAGTGCAGGGGGCTGGACTAGATAAGCTGCAAGGTCCCTTCCAACTCTAACATTCTGTGATTCTAATATGTACTTTCTCAGGAACCATAATAGAAGATTATGCTCCTGCAGAGTGCAGGGGGCTGGACTAGATAAGCTGCAAGGTCCCTTCCAACTCTAACATTCTGTAATTCTAATATGTACTTTCTCAGGAACCATAATAGAAGATTATGCGAGTGCAGAGGACAGGACTAGATGACCTGCAAGGTCCCTTCCAACTCTTAACATTCTGTGATTTTTATTTATTTATTTTTATTTCTTAAATTTCTACCCCGCCCTCCCCACGAACGGGGCTCAGGGCGGCTCACAATGAAGGGCACCACGTGCCAAGATATACAAAACATTAAAAAAAAAAAGATAAAACCACCATATCTTTGTTTGAGTCCCCGTGGGCACCTTGGAAGGCCCCCAGAGTTCATAGAACCACATAGAACGTTAAGAGTTGGAAGGGACCTTGCGGGTCATCTAGCCCAACCCCCTGCAACTCTGCAGAAGCACAGCCGAATCTCAAATTAATGCCATTTGTTGATTTTACAGCACGTTTTTTGTCTTACGGGACTTCTTTAGATAGAAAAGGATGTTAGAGCAAAAAAGGGGGGGAAATCTAGTGTGTGCTAAGGCTGTATTGGCAGACTAAGGCATGGGGGACATGAACTCATCCATAGGGCTGGGGGCTATTTTTCTGTCAGACTGTGGAGATAAACAGAGGAAAAGTTAAGAGGTCCATCTAGTCCATCAGCTTCTTCCATGCAGTGCCCAGTCAGTCCTCAGGGCCAAATAAAGAGGGACAGAGGCCAAGGTGCTCCCCCGTGTTGCCTCTTAGCACAGGATTGTAGAGATTTATTGCCTCTGGAGTTGGCGAGGAAGAAAGGTGAGATTAGCTCTAAATCTGTTATAGGAAATCAGACTCAGAGTTACAATACAAGCAGCTCTTGTAAGGCAGCAAGTTGAGCAGACGAACCGTAATGTTGGTAGGGTGGTACAAAGTCTTCTATGGATGTGTATTAGAATAAGGGGAACTGGCAGCTTCTGAGTGGAGGGTCGCTGATGTGGTGCCCAAGATGGAGCAGCTGCTAGCCTAAACAGCTTTTAAAAGACGCCAGACGTTCCTGGAAGATCAGCCTACCAGGGGCCATTGACCTTACAGCTGTTGCCCTGTCCTTGGAAGATTCCTTCAGGGGCATCCCCTGCCTCTGAGATGTTGGGGGTCAGCGAGGAGGGCTCTTGCCCTCACGCCCCGCTTGCAGGGTTCCCAGGAGCATGTTGCTAGCTACTGTTCAGTCATTTGAAGTGGTGATTCACCACTTAAGCCAGTGTGGAATAGTGCTTAGAGTGTCAAACTAGGATTTGGAAGTCCCGGCAGGGAATCCATGCTCTGCCGCTTTCAGGGTGGCCAGTGACACATGCTCAGCCTAACCTGCCTCACTGGGTTGTTGCGAGGCTGAAATGGAGAGGGGGGGGATGTAAACTGCTTTGGGACCCGACAAGGCCTCTGTGGTCACCACCGTCTTTGTGCCCACGTCATCCAAAGGGTATGAATTGTATCCATATAACATGAATAATTTCTGAATCCCATGTTTGGAATCATTCAGAATTACCCATTTGATGAAAAAGTGTAAAACCTTCAGTGATGGTGCACACTGGCGTAACTCTTTGCAGTCTCTTTAACACTGGTAGCTGTAAGCTATCCATAACACTGCTTAGCAAAGAGGGTTTTACGCTTGGGGAAGCTGAGAAGTAGGTAAATGGCTACTCAGTTGGAACATACTGTGTATCTGTGTGTATCGTCTGTAGTTGTGCGCACATATTGCTGTGATGTTGTAATTTGCGTCTTATCTGGCGTTCAGGGACAGTTGCCTGCTGTCCACGCACTGTCGCCGTTGAGCTGAAGACCTCTTGGGACTGAGCAATATTTGTGCTGTTGAGGAACGAGGGTAATACAATTTGCTTGCGACTAAAGTGACTATTTTTCACCCCCCAGGCTTGTACTCGTCCACTAGTCTCGGTGTACTCCGAAAAGGGAGAAGTGTCAGGTAAAAGTGTCACCATGCCTGCTGTGTTCAAGGCTCCCATCCGCCCTGATGTTGTGAACTTCGTTCATACCAATTTGCGAAAGAACAACAGGCAACCCTACGCTGTCAGTGAGCTCGCAGGTAAGAGATGTATAGAAAAGAACATCTTTGAACCTCTCTGGGGACTCAAGAACAATGTTAGCTAGAAATTAGAAGCAGCTCTTCACTTCTTGATAGCTTTCAACCTGTAGATGTAGGCATCCTTTTCAAATGAGGTTTCTGAAATCTGATTGACTGAAGTCTCGGTACATCAATTACAGCGGCAGTGTGTGATGGGGTTTTGCTAGCTTTTGTGGATGCTAATAGGGATAATTTAATCCCTGGTTATTCCCCCCCCCCCAATATCTGTTTTAGGACTTAAGTGAGAAGGATTAAATATTTAGCACTTAAAACTAAAGAATTCCAGTAGTTACAGGCCAAAAAAACCGATGTGCCATACAGAAATGATGAGATTCCACTTCATTGGTCCGTGTTTTTGAGTTTTCTGATAACAGTGGAAGTTCTGACGGTGGCCGTTGAATCCTCCAGAACGTGGTGACCTAACCCTTTTCAGCAGCGAAATGCTAAATGTGACATGCTTGTGTTTTTCAGGGCACCAGACCAGTGCTGAATCTTGGGGTACCGGTAGAGCCGTTGCTCGTATCCCGAGGGTTCGTGGTGGTGGAACTCACCGATCCGGCCAGGGTGCTTTTGGCAATGTATCCTTTGTTCTGGCTTCCTCTTGCAGGCCCGCCCTCAAACTCTGGCCCTCTGTCATTCCCAGGGAGCACTGCAGTTTAAGACTCTCTAAATGCAATTGTACCTGCCCTTAGAACATACATGGGGACACGGGCCTGTGATGGGCTAAAAGGGGAGGGGGAGGGGTCCTGCTTGCCATGATGTCGTAATTTGCGTCCTACTCTGTGCTTGGCGACAGTTGCCTGCTGTCATCCGGCCGGGGCAGATGGTTGACGACCGGTTAACTCTGAGCAAAGCCGGCAAGAGGGGCTTGAGGTGCAAATGTTCTGGTTGTCGTCCTTGATGCCGGGTGTGTAGATGTGTCGCGGAGGTCGCATGTTTGCCCCCACCAAGACTTGGAGGCGCTGGCACCGCAGGGTGAACATAAACCAGAAGCGCTATGCCATCTGCTCCGCTCTGGCAGCTTCGGCCCTTCCAGCGCTGGTGATGTCTAAAGGTAAGTATATTGCTACATAGGGTGTCAGAACAGCTCTAGCAATAGTGTATTTGGCATGCCATTTCTACATCCGGGTTCTAAGTGGAACGAGGCTTTGTATGGAGGGACAGGCCTTGACCTGGGTGGCCCAGACTGGCCCGATCTCATCACACCTGGGAAGCTGAACAGGGTCATCCCTGCTTGGTACTTGGATGGAAGACTGTCAAGGAAGTCCAGGGTTGCTACGCAGAGGGAGGCAAACGGCAGGTCACCTCTGCGCGTCTCTTGCCATGAAAACCATACAGAGGTAGCTAGCTACAAGTCACCTGGAACCTTGACAGCACTTTCCACTACTCTAGAGGGTCGTGGGCGGGTTTAGTATGGAAATCCTTGTACAGGAGTTTCTTGTTGCTCTCCTCTGTCGGGGCTCATTCGTGAACAACGTGTCCTTTCAACAGCGTTTCCGGCTTAAACTGCAAATGGTTCTCTCCATCAGGCCACCGCATCGAGGAGATTCCAGAAATGCCCCTGGTAGTTGAAGACAAAGTTGAGAGTTACAAGAAGACTAAGGAGGCTGTTCTGTTACTGAAGAAGCTGAAAGCCTGGAACGATATCAAAAAGGTGAGTTTGGGTCATTGGTTGCAGAAACGAGGGTGGTTCCAGGTTGTTTGCGTTGATAAAGCTAGCGAAAGAAATACAGTAACTAGACTGCTAAGAAGTCACTTAGTCCAAGTAGTTGGTACAAGCACTGTAGCTAGCCAGCACTTCTTTTCTTGAAGTTAATCGCCTTGCAGAATGATGAATTGTTTTCACTGGTCCGTGTTTCAGATGAACAGTGGTGATTGTGAAGTTCTGACTTGCAAATACTCTGACCGTGCGACCCCCCCTGTAAGTGGCGGAGTGTCTGGTTTTGACACGCAGTGCCTTTTCTCCTCAGGTCTACGCCTCTCAGCGTATGCGTGCTGGCAAGGGCAAAATGAGGAACCGCCGTCGCATCCAGCGCCGGGGGCCCTGCATCATCTACCACGAGGACCACGGCATCATCAAGGCTTTCAGGAACATCCCAGGTACCTTTTTGCAGTAACAAAACTGGAGGGGGGGGAGGATGATAATAAAGGTCCTTGAGGTTGTAGGAAAGGTGCTGGAAATGATGATATTCCACTTCATTGGTCCGTGTTTCTGAAACAAGCATGATTTGGTGGAAGTTCTGACAAAACGCACCAAGGTGTAGATCTTCCGGAGGGTGCTTCCTCTGGGGCACGTTTCCTCTGTCTTCTGGGTTGCAAAACAAGGTCAGGTGGTTTATTTATTTTTTTAATGTTTGTTTTTTTAAAAAGCTGGGATACAAAAGGGAAGAAGGCTAAAGGGAAGTGTAAATTCATCAAAGTTGATCAAATATCACGAATAGTTGCACACAACAAGCCGAAACAACTGCATTAATAAAAATACATTGTTCAAATACAGAAGCAGCAAATAAGTTCTCTCTTTGAAATAAGAAACAAAATATTTCTGAATGTTCAGCGATAGTCTTAATAACAAACGAGATTACATTTTTAGCAATTAAACAAATTTTCTACACTTAAGTTTAAACCCTCCTTAAAACCTGGATATTATTTTAATCGTTTATCGCGTTATAAGCCTTGCTTTTACCAAATATCTTAAATGCTTAATGTATTAAATAAATTCAAAAATTTTCAAGAAATTTTAACTATTCCCATAATATGAGGAATAGGCTCTTCATTTCTGCTGAAATTCTTTCAGCGGTCTTTTATGTATATAGTTACTTTTGTCATTGTTCCATGCTCAGCTGATTTTTCTTCCCAAGTCCCTCTTGTGGGCGTTTGCCTCTTTCATAGAGTGGTGTGTCTCACATGCCGATTTTCTGCTTGATAGGAATTACTCTTCTTGACGTCAACAAGCTGAACCTTCTGAGACTTGCTCCCGGAGGCCACGTTGGACGCTTCTGCATTTGGACGGAGAGTGCTTTCCGCAAGCTGGATGACTTGTACGGCACCTGGCGCAAGCCGGCCACCCTGAAGAGCAACTACAAGTAAGTGTGGTCGAAGCTGGAGGCTTTGTCTAGCTTCTGACCGGGGATCCCCACGCACAACTGAGGCCTGCTCGGTGTACAGAATGAGGCTACTGAACTTGGGAAAGGGAGTGACGTATCATAGATGGGAATCCTAGTCTCATGCCTGTGTTCAATTGCAGTCTGCCAATGCACAAGATGACCAATACAGATCTTGGAAGGATCCTGAAAAGCTCAGAGATCCAGAGGGCCCTGCGTGCACCAAAGTAAGTGTGTGCCAGTTTTAAGCTGGGGATTTGAAAAGAAAGTTGTAGCAAGGCCTAAACCAGTCAGGTTTGGCGCCGGGGGGAGGGGGGGAGCAAACTGACAGTGAGAATTAGGATGACAAAGTGATGTAAGTCTTGGTTTCTGAGAGCTTGGGATCTTGTGCAGCAGTAGATCTCTTTGGGTCCTTCCCCTCAGTCTTGCTTTTGGGTGGTTTAGTGAAGAATTATCATCCTTACAGTAGTACGTTTTAATCGTACCCTTCCTCCAGGAAGCTTAGAGTGGGATACATTCTCTTTTCTTTTGTTTTATCCTCACAACAGCCATGTGAGGTAGGCTAGGCAAAGAGTGATTGACCCCGGGGTGTGTGACCCTCATGACTTGAGTGGGGATTTGAGTTCCGGTCTCCCAGATGCTAGTCTCTGTCTGCTAAACCGAGTCCCCCCTGCTCTGCCTGTATATCCAGGGAACAGTTGTGTGCTCATCCAAAATGTCCTTTGCAGGAAGAAGATTCACCGCAGAGTTCTTAAGAAGAATCCACTGAAGAATTTGAGAGTGATGATTAAGCTGAACCCGTACGCCAAGACCATGAGGCGCAACACCATCTTGCGCCATGCCCGGAATGTGAGTGGGTGAACTTGGGATTGGAATCCCAGAACTTTCCTTTTTGAAAGAACTCCAGACGAGAAGGTCTAACTAAGCTTTTTTTTCCCCTCCTCCCCTCTACAGCACAAGCTGAGAGAAGAAAAAGCAGCGAAGGGGAGAGAGAAGGTCCAGGCTGCCGCTGCCGCCGCCGCCGCCGCGAGAGCGAAGAAAGCTGCAGAACCTAAAAAACTAAAGAAGCGAAGAAAGCCGCGGCGTAAATGTGGCTTTGTCTGCTTCAGTGCTGTAAAGGGCTGTACTGTGGATTACAGTGAATAAAAAACAAATTGTCCAGAATGTCTTCACGAATGCTTTCTGTGGCTGAATTTGGAAATTCAGAAGCCAGTGAATGTCTTGTAGAGGTGCTAATCTTTAGACCAGGCTAAGAAGATTTGCAGTGTAATCTTAGGTGTGTTTACTCAAAAGTAGGCCCCACTTTGTTCACTCCCAGGTAAATGTGCACAGGATTGTGATCTTGGCCATTTTAACTAGTTTACAGAGACTGTTATTCTTAGTATCCGGGGGTGGTGGTTGGAAGTTGTAGTACTCTGTGATATTTGTGTTCTTGTGATACACCAGGCATACCCGTGTGCTCCAAAGATTGCGTCACAGTGAATTTTGCCTGGGGGTTTCTAGGGGAGGAAGGTTTCATGGGAATATCAGCTGTGGGCAGTGTTCCCTCTGAGCTGTGGAGTCTTGTCAGCAACAATTCTACTTTGTGAGCTACGGGCATTAAAGTTGAGCAAGCAATTTGGCTATTGCATAAATTAGTTTGCTCTGGAGTCATCCTTCCTGAGATAAGACAAAAATGTGTGAGCTGGAGGCTAAAAAACTGAGCTAGCTCACGCTGACTCAGCTTAGAGGAAACATTGGCTGTGGGTGGTGACTTAGGAGTTACAATGTTAGGTAGCAAATAGTTCTTGTTGCCTTTTTTAAAAAGTTATGGGGAAGGTCTTCCTATAAATACTATTCTGGTATTTTGGTAATGATAAGGATAGAACTGCTTAAAAATAAGTTTGAAACAGGACCACCATAATGTAGCAGAGCACCTGCATTCCCCTTTCGCAGTTGGAACTGTGGGGATTTTAGACTAAACGGTTTAACTTGTGAATAGTTGTGTATCAACTGATAGGTGTTAACTTGAAAGATGTATAGGAGAAAAGATTTGGTGGATCAAGCAACAGTTTACAGTTTGTACTGTATAGTAACCGGCACTCCTGTACTAGTCTCTAAAGCAGTGGTTCTCGTACCACATGGGGTGCAGAAAGCAGTCTAAGTAAGACCCAGGGTTTTCATAACAGTTGCTAAGGAATAGAAAAGAGCCAGAGTCCAGTATCTCCTTAAAGACTGACAACATTTGTGGCAGGGTATGAGCTTTCATGAGTCACTGCTTTCTCCAAAGCTACAAATTTTGTCTTTTAAGGTGCTCCTGGACCCTGGCTTTTTTCTACTGCTACAGACAGACAAATACAGCCACCTGTCTTGACCAGTTAGTAAAGATTCACTCTCCTCATTCTCACCTGCGAGTCGAACATGCCAACCCTACCTTCAAGAGATTTTTCATCTCTGACCTTCTTGGCTTGCTAACAGTAACGGTGAACTCGGTGTTTGTCCTTATCTCCTGTTCCTCCTGCCCACCAGGAAGTGCTTTTGATAGGCTGCTTTTTGCTGACCCGTATTCATTGTGGTTCTGTGGGCTTGTTTTTTTTTTAATGTTCTTAAACGCTGCTGGAAACATGCTAAACGTAGTACAGATGTTCTGTTAAATGGCCTTCTTGGATGGCAGGGTTATGGTTAGGCACCCTTTTGTGTGTGTGTGTGTGTGTGTGTGTGTGTGTGTGTGTGTGTCCTTCTGACAAGGGAGAAGAGTCCATTGTAAAGGCCTGGCATGGAACCAGGCCCAAGGAATCAGATCTATGGACTACGTCCTCAGTCCCAGTACTGCCAACCACTGCATGAGGTCCACTGACATCTGCCGGATTTCTTTCACCCCCTCCAACAATTTTTCCTGCTGCCTTGCCAGGTGGAAACACTTTGGCTATCCTCATCTGAATCCTGGCCCCCTAAGTGGACTATGTCCCTGGAGGGGGTGAGACTATTAATATTACCTTTCGAACACATTAATTAGGCATCCTTGTGCCTGAAGAGATTGCCTAATGGGCTTGGTGCCCTAGCTCACCTCTGCTGCCTAGGTACTGCAGAGGATATAGTCCAGGTAAGGATAAAGGTGGATTCCTTCTTGTCGTAGGTAGGCTAATAGAACTACCAGGACCTTGACAAACACCCGTGGAGATTACGTCAGCCCAAAGGGTAAGGTATTGGAAATGCTGGCCCTGAAAGTCAAAAAGGGAAGAACTGTCTGGAAGGTGGAATATGCAGGTGAACAGCTTGAAGGCCGAAGGACATCACGCGGTCGTCCTGCTGAGTATTCTGCAGAAAGGAGTGAAGAGATTTTAAACTGGAACTTGTGCTTCTTTACCCATAGATCCAAGATGGGCAGCCATGTTAGTCCGTAGCCATAGCAAAGAGCAAAAACCCAGTAGCACCTTAAGAACTAACAAAATATGCTGCAGGGTATGAGCTTTTGTGAGACACTGCTCAGTTCTTGAAATACCGATAGCTTCAACTCTTGTTTAATTTAGAATTGCTCTCCACTCCCCGGCTCTTTATGGGACTACAAATGGAATGGAATAAATCCCGTGGAAATGCTGTTCTAAGGGCACTGGTTCCACTGTCCCTACGTGCATTACATTTGAATAGGCCACGATGGAAGAAAAGGTATCTCTGTTCTGTCTTGGGAAGTGGGGGAGCACAAAAGTGAGGAAACGGCTGGAATTGACCCCCAACCATATACTGGGGTGGTTGGTCTTTGTTTTGTTGGTTCCTGGCCTGTTTGTTAGGAGGGAGCTGTCTCTGTTGGAATCTGGACCCAAAGCCAAAATTAGAGGAGTGTCTAAAGTCCTTTTGTTCCCGATTTAATGGTGATAAATCTAAAATAGACAGAGGGTCCACCTTCTAATGATTTAGCCATAGGTTCATTCTTACCACTATATAGGTGGCCTGTGCTCTGGCACCAAACTGCCGGGCCTCTTAGGGTGCATCTGCTGCCAATTTTGCAGCCCTTTAACCTTTAGGATGGATCTCTTAAGCGTCGAGGGGTCAGTGTTGGGCTCTTGGAGGTTAGCAGCCCAAACCATGATGGCCCTGGAAAAATAAGAACATAAGAGAAGCAGGTTTATAAGATTATGCATGGGATAGAGCAGGTTGAGAAAGAAGTACTTTCCCCCCTTTCTCACAATACAAGAACTCGTGGGCACTCCATGAAATTGCTGAGCAGTCGGGTTACAACAGATAAAAGGAAATACTTCTTCACCCAAAGAGTGATTCACACGTGGAATTCACTGCCACAGGAGGTGGTGGCAGCTACAAGCATGGACAGTTTCAAGAGGGGATTAGATAAACATGGAGTAGAAGTCCATCAGTGGCTATTAGCCACAAGGTATAGTAGGAACTCTCAGTCTGGGGCAGGTGATGCCCTCTATTCTTGGTGCTGGGGGGGCAGTGGGAGGGCTTCTAGTGTCCTGGCCCCACTGTTGGCCCTCCTGATGGCACCTGGTATTTTTGGCCACTGTGTGACGGTGTTGGACTAGATGGGCCATTAGCCTGATTCAACATGGGCTTCTCTTATGTTCAATGTTTGATCAGGCAAATGGCCCATCTAGTCCAACACTGTCACACAGTGGCCAAAAATACCAGGGGCCATCAGGAGGTCCACGAGTGGGGCCAGGGCACTAGAAGCCCTCCCACTGTTGACCCCCCCCCACGTACCAAGAATACAGAGCATCCCTATCTATACCTTGGGGTTAATAGCCACTGATGGACCTCTGCTCCATATGTTTAATTCCCTCTTGAAGCCGTCCATGCTTGTAGCCGCCACCACCTCCTGTGGCAGTGAATTCCACGTGTTCATCACTCTTTGAGTGAAGTACTTCCTTTTATCCGTTCTAACCCGACTGCTCAGCAATTTCATGGAGTGCCCACAAGTGAGTTCTTGTCTTGTGAGAAAGGGAGAAAAGTACTTCTTTCTCTACTTGTTCATCCCGCGCATAATCTTGTAAACCTCAATCATGTCACCCCCCTCAGCCGTCATTTCTCCAAGTTGAAGAGCCCAAAGCACTTTAACCTTTCTTCATGGGGAAAGTGCTCCAACCTTTTGATCATTCTAGTTGCCCTTCTCTGCACTTTTTCCAAAGCTATAATATCCTTACAAGGTAGCAAATCAGCACATAGGTGCTTTGCTACTGTGCAACTTGCACAACTTTGTTGGGCTGGCAGCTGCTGTGTGACTTGTGCCGCTTCACCAGGCCCAGGACGACCACTGGGTCACTCACTGCCATTGAACTCACACCTGGGCCCAGCAGCGGCCCGCAAGATGGCAGGGCAGGAAAAGAAATGAATGAATCCATGTCAGACTATTCTCAAACAGGCAGTAGCACACTTTAGCCACAGGGAGCAGTAAAGGATAAGAAATGAATTATTCCCACCCGCAAAGCATGTTTCTCAAAGCGCACCCATGCAAGCCTGCCTCAAAGGAGAAGGGTCCACAGCTATTTGTTTGAGGATGTCAAAGACTATAAATTCAGGAATTTAGGAGCTGGCAGTTGGGGCAGAGGTGAAATTCCTAAAGAAAACACCCGAAGTGCCTTATGAAAACTACACATGCGGCGCATAGACCCACAGATTCAGAACAGTTTTCCAGTTCCCAGTTTCTGAAAGTACCCAGTAGATCAAAAACAGGTCTCTTTCCCAGAACAGATCTCTTTCCAAAGAAAAGAGAGGAGAGGGGCGGAGCTCTGCAGCAGGCCCGTAGCTACAATGGGGCATCTCGGGGCCAGGCCCCCTGTCTTGCTGGCAAGGCCCCCCCGACTTCCCATCCAGCCCAGGGCGTCATGGCCTTCTCCCCTGTATTGATTTGATTAGCCAGTGCCCCCTAAGAAATTTAAACGCCCCCTGACTTAAAAAACCCTGGCTACAGGCCTGGCCAGGCCAAGGGAGTTCCCTTAGTGCCAGAGACCCTGAAGAAGCGTCTTCCATCCATCAGAACAGGCAGTCCTTGAGCGGATATCCTACAACTGTGGATATCCTACAGGAGTAGTGTGTCCAGATCACAGGAAGCGATGGTATCGCTTTGCTCTGCTCTGGTTAGACCTCACCTCATTGTGTTCAGTTTTGGGTACCCCAATTTACGAAGGGGATAGACAAGCTGGAACGTGTCCAGCCTACAACTCCCCTGGATAACTCATGAAATGCTAATGAGCTAGGTGGACCAATGGTCCCACATGGTCTAAGGGTGTTTCAGGGCATATGTCTGTAGTCAGGGCTATTTTTGGACAGGAACAGAGTTCCAGCTGCTCCCAAGTTGGCCACGCCCAGCAGGGACTCATTAGCATAATAGGCCACACCCAACAGCAGAAACTCATGAGGATTGGCTACATTAGGGGTGTGTGGCCTAACATGCAAAGGAGTTCCTGCTACAAAAAAAGCCCTGGAGTTTTGACAACAAACAAGGGAAACAGAATAAGAAGCAAAAGGTGGGTGTGGCTGGATGACCTCACTTCTGGCAACATGGGGGTGTGGCCTAATATGCTAACGAGTGCTGTTGGGTGTGGCCTATTATGCTAATGAGTTCCTGCTGGGCTTTTTCGACCAAAAAAGCCCTGTCTGTAGTCCACATTTTGACAAGGGGGCATAGCAACGTGGTAAAGCACCTGTTTCATATTCAGAAGGCCCTGTACGGGGGACCCTGGCCTGGAAAGCTGCTCCCGGTCAAAGGAGGCCATATCGAGCCAGCTGGACCAACGGTCGGACTCAGGACAATACACTGTACATCAGGACGAGGAACCTTCCCAGATTCACAAAGAATCGTGCCGAGGCTATGGCTCCGTGGCAGAGCACTGGCTTTGCCTGCAGAAAGTCCCTTCCAGGTTCAGTCTCTGGCACCTCCAGTCAAAATGCGGGAAGCTCCTTTCTCTGCCTGAGACCTCAGAGCAGGGGTGTCGGACATAAACCCCAGGGCTGAAACCGGCCCGTCCAGGGCTTTTATCCAACCCGCAAGCAACGGGCGTGAGGGAGGGGACAGACGCTGTTCTCTTGTGATGTCACATTCCGTGATTTCACTTCTGGAACGCCCATCACCCACCCCCCCACCCCGCATCCAGAAGGTTCCTGTGATTCCATGGTAGGAGCCTTCTTCTTCCCAGAACAGACACCCTGTGAGGTAGGTGGAGCTGAGGGAGCTCTTTGAGAACTGGGAGCTGAGAACTCTTGGGAGAACAGCTCTGGGAGAACTGTGAGTGGCCCAAAGTCAGCCAGCTGGCCGCAGGTGGAGGAATGGGGAATCAAACCCGGTTCTCCAGATTAGAGTCTGCCACTCTTAACCACTACACCAAAATGGCTCTGGTCGGTGGGCGGCCTTTGACCCCCGTCACCCATCACACATTCAGTGGTGCCCACTCCCCCTTCAGGTGGTCCGGTGGCCTTTGGACTGGGGGGGGCTGCCACCGCACGGGGCTGGGCTGGCTCTTTGGCTTGAGCCCCCAGCATTGCCCCATAATGGATTGCCTGGCAACCTTGGCCAGAGGTGGCCACAGCCACGCAGTATCTCTGGCTTATTGGGCTTTGCTCGGCCGGGGTCCTGCCAGCATGCACAGCCTTGGACCTGCCCCCCCCCCCCCCAGACGTCTCAAGTTAAACTGCTGTGTTTTATTCGTTTTAATCTCTTTTAATTGATGTTTTACATGATTGCGTTCTGCATCACCCTGGGCCCAGTGCTTTGGGGGAGGGGGGTTGAGAAAGCCAATAAAATAAATAACTTGTCTTCCCAGTCCCCTTCCATGGTGGCTTGGGGGGCCAAGGGGAACTCACAGCACCCAGACACTTTGTGTTTTTACCCCCTGGAGCCTGGACTTACAGCATTGGTGGCAGGAGCGGGTTATGGAAGGGGTTTGCCCCATTCTCCAGGCAGCCTCTGCCCGGCATTGCACCACCAGCTCTCCAGTCCACCCACGCAAGTTTCCTTCTGCTCTGCTCTGCCCTCCCCAGGCCATGGGGCCTTACAGGGAGGACACACCAACCCAGCGCTTACCAGCTGCTGTCCTTTATAAAATTTACAGCTCTGGTACCTGGCATGATGTTGGACATCTCTGCCCTAGAGACTTTCTGCCAGTCAAAGCAGGCAACAGTGAGCTAAAGCGAACCAATGGCCTGATTTGTGGAAAGGCAGTTCCATACGATCAACGTCGTCTCTTATAGCCAAGCTGCACATTATACTTACATGAGTTTGCCACAAGGACTGACAGCCATACCACCATTGTGAGTCCCCGGTGGAAATTGCTGTGTAAAAGAAGGAGGGCAAAGTCTGGACATTTGGGCAACTCTCTACTTGTTTTGTTTGAATATCACATAAGAACATAAGAGAAGCCAATGTTGGAACAGGCCAATGGCCCATCTAGTCCAACACTCTGTCACACAGTGGCCAAAATATACCAGGTGCCATCAGGAGGTCCAGCAGTGGGGCCAGGACACTAGAAGCCCTCCCACTGCTGCCCCCTCCAGCACCAAGAATAGAGTGCATCACCTGCCCCAGACTGAGAGTTCCCATCTATACCCTGTGGCTAATAGCCACTGATGGACTTCTGCTCCATATGTTTATCTAATTCCCTCTTGAAACTGTCCCTGCTTGTAGCTGCCACCACCTCCTGTGGCAGTGAACTCCATGTGTTAATCACTCTTTGGGTGAAGAAGTATTTCCTTTTATCTGTTCTAACCTGACTGCTCAGCAATTTCATGGAGTGCCCATGAGTTCTTGTATTGTGAGAAAGGGAGAAAAGTACTTCTTTCTCAACTTGCTCAATCCCATTCATAATCTTATAAACCTCGATCATGTCACCCCTCAGCCGTTGTTACTCCAAGCTGAAGAGCCCCAAGCGTTTTAACCTTTCTTCATAGGGAAGGTGTTCCAACCCTTTTATCAATCTAGTTGCCCTTCTCTGCATTTTTTCCAATGCTATAATATCCTTTCTGAGATGTGGCGGTTGCTGTGATTTGGTTGGCCAGAGCATGTGGACAGAAAGGGACTGAGTATGTGGGTCTTTGGACTGTTTGAGACTCCAAACATTCTCTCATTCCAAATGTAGCGGACCTACTCTTAAGGCATGCTAAAGGAGTGACAACTGAGACATTATTCTTTGGGGCCACCTGCCTCATTTATTTATTCACGGAGACAGCTCAGATGCAACAGACGGGGACAATACGATGCTTGGAACTTTCCCCAAGTCCGATGGAATCAACGCTGGGACAGAATCCTCAGACTCCCCAAAGGGAGAAACAGTCCTTACGGTCACTGCCTGGGGTCCTTGGAACACATGTCTTTGGGAAACGTCTAATGAGACGCTCCCAGCAGTTGGTGACATTATTTCAGTCACTTTCTGTCCGTCGATATAAATAGCATAGCCTGTGGCTTTGGCCCCATTCGATGATCCCGATGAATGGATGGTTTCTGGTAACCAGCTAATCACCAGGGTGTCTGCAGAGGAACCGGCTTGTACCTGGACATCAGTGGGGGCATGAGGTGGTCCTCCTGATGGAGTCGTAAACGTCATTTCTCTGGTTTTCTGCTGCAGCCCCTCCTGGGGATATGCCAAGACTTCCTGAGGCACAAAAGGTTCCACTTTGACTCTGTAGGTGGTGCTGGGCTGGAGGTTATGGAAAGTATAGCGGCAGATCCCTGCTTTGGTGACATATGTCTCCTCATTCAGGTGCACGAGATGAGTGTCGTTATCGTTGCTTGGGGACCAGGTGATTTCTGCAGAGGTGGTAGTGATGTTCCCAAGAGTCAGGAGAGGCAGATTTTCGATATCAGACTCTGCTGCCGGGACTTCCAATGCCGTTCCTTCTGGCCCGTCAGACAGAAGGCTAAGACACCTGTCTTCATCTGGGCTGCTGCTTGTCTCCTCACTTTGGCAGGAGAAACTTGGTTCCTGGACTGAGTTGTAGGAAATGCTGCTTGGCTCCAACGGGATAAAAATGAAGGGATCATCGTCTTCCTCTACTAAATTTGAGGGCACAAAACCTCGACTACCATCCGTTAGCTCCCCTACATAGTAGCCATCCTCATCTATTTCTCCACAGACGTAAACATACCCTCCAGCTGTGAGTGGAAGTTCTGCCCCAGGATTCTTACTCGGACCGCTGAATGGGTCGTAACTGTGTCGTGCTAGGAAACGACGGAGTTGGAAAGGCCTCAGTTGTAGCTGTATGGAAAGGTCACCTATTCCCCATCCTTCCAATTCTTCTGTAGAAACTTCTGCATTTTGACTGGGATCTCTCTGAGTGATGTTCCAACTAGTCAGGAGAGCCAGATTTTGAATATCAGACACTGCTGCCGGGACGTCACAGGATGCTCCTTCTGGTCCATCGGACAGAAGACTCAGACATTCGTCTTCATCTGGGCTGTTGCTTTCTTCACTTTTCCCCACTTCTTTCACTTCTCCATGATGCTCTCTTGTTCTGTCTTCGTTCATCTTCTTAAGTACTGAGAGCATCTGAACTGCAGAATTTCGCTCTTCCGATATCCTTTCATTTTCCATTAATATTTTCTGAAGCTTCAGTTCGGCCTCATCACATTCCTTCTGTTTTTCGTCCAGCGCACGGCTGAGGTTTTCACACTGCTGCTGTTTTTCATCAAGTTTCTTTTGTAGACGCTGTGAATCTCTTATTAAACGGCTGTTTTCATAGTTCTGAGCCTCATTGCTCAATATCATTGCTTGTGAGTCTCCATCCTTCTTTAATATGTGAAGTGTTTTTGGTTTCTTCTTTGCTGGAGAAGCCTTCTCTAAGCCCTCATGGATGGTTGGTGATGCTTCCTCTGCAATGACTGATGACCCATCGGCAGCTGTTCCGGGGGTCTGAAGAGAATTCCCCTGGGGCTTGAGGGCTGTCTGGGACTGGAGAACTTCTCTCTGAGACAGCAAGAGATCAGGATCGCTGGTCTTGTGTAAAGAGCAGTTCTCCTTCTTTGAAGATAACTCCTGGAGTTTCTGGAATGCTGCTTCCAAGCGCTGGCTGACGACAAGCAGTTCGGCACTTTTCCGCTTGAGTATTTTGGCCCTGCCTTGCAGGGTGTCCAGCTTGGCCTGGAGTCCCTGGCACTCCTTCTGTAAGGCTTCGATCTGCTTGTCTTTGGCCAGCAGGGCATTGGCATGCTCATCCAGCCCTTTTGGCTTATCACACACTTCTCTAGCAGAACAATTCTGGCCCAGTGGTCCTGGGGGATCACGGACTCGGAGGTTAGGCTCCTGGATGCCTGGGAAGCCGATCTCCCTTAGCGGAGTGCTCTCTTCAAGGGGAGCACATACTTCCCCTTGGGCATGCAGGGCGTCCCACGGGCCTGCGTTCTGCTGGTTGTGACTGCCACCAGGCAGCTGGCCTGGCTGTGGGAGGCCCCCTCGAGTGTGTTCTCCTGCAGCCCCCCAACTGTTGGCTGCGCCTTCAGGGGGCAGGGAGGCCTGCCTGAATCCATGCAGGGGCCCAGTAAGCAAACGCTCCCCTTCAAAGCGCCCCAGGATATATTGCAGGACGAGGCGCCTTTCCAGCTCAAGCTGAGCCTCCAGGTGGCGGATCTGGGCGGCCTGGTCACTGTTGGCCTCCCACCGGAGCTTGCCCAGGACCTCTTTGAGTCTGGCTTGGCACTGGGCGCTCGGCACCCCACCCGAGCCTCCCCGGCTGCCACTTCCCTGCAGGACCAACTCTTTGGCCAGCTGACGCTGCAGTTCTCGGGCCTGACGCATGGCAGCGTCACGCTCCTGTTTCAGGAACTTCTGGGACTCGTGCAGCTCGGCCTGTTTCCAGCGCAGGAGCTGCCGGATCTCGGCTTCCCGCTGCTTCTTTGTCTCCTCCTTAAGCTGCTGGAGCTCGCGGGCCCGCTGCTGCTCCCACTTGGAGTGCAGCCGGTCAGCCATCAACTGCTGGTCCCGTGCGGCCGCCTCGCGGAGCTCCCGAACCTCGCGGGCGAAGCAACGCCGGGCATCTTCCAGTTCGGCCCGCAGCGCATCTCTTTCCCGCCGGTGGTCTTCGTGGGAAAGTAATGGGGAGGGCCTGCAGCCGCTGCCGCTTCCCCTGCTGCGACTGCCGCAGGATTGGTGCTGGTTTCTGGACGTAGACTGTGGAGTGGTGCGCATGGGCATAGGCCCCCGGCCCCCTCCTGAGCCCATGTTGACCATGTGAGGACAAACATGGAAATGAGGACTTTTGGGGGAGGGAGCCATTAAATACCCTCAATGACTTATGACCTCACTACCTTTATTTCTGTGACGTGCCAATGAGTTACCACAGAAACGGCATTTTGTTGTTGCCTAGGCAAACATGTACCTCTCAAAAAAAACCCCAACCCATTCATTACAGTATGGACATAATTACATCAGCCTGCCTTATAAGGCTATTTTTATGGATTACTATAACACAAGGTGTGTTTTGAACACTTGCCCATTGGAAACAACGGGAGAGGCTTGCAGGCCCTTTGGAAATAATGGGAGCCAGGAATCCCAACTGATTTGCATGGGTTCCATTGAAATACATTACAGCAGAAGAAAAGTTGCAAAGAAAATGTGGAATGGATTATCTGTTATTCAATCTGGGACTAGTCAGGGACTAGTCATTCCACTTGGGGACTATTCTGGAACTAAAATGACTGCCCCAGAATGGAATGACAGTCCCTGGGTGTAGAAGAAGCGTTCTAAGACTGGAATGACTGGCCCCAATGTGGAATGACAGCCCCTGAAAGTGGCAGAAGTGTTCTGGTACTGGAATGACAGGCCACCAATTGGAAAGACAGCCCCTGGGGGTAGGAGATGTGTTCTAGAATTGGAATTACAGCCCCCAGAGTGGAAATACACTCTCTGGGGGTAACAGATCTGTTCTAGGATTGAAATGAGAGGCCACAAATTGGAATGACAGTCCATGGTAGTAGCAGAAGTGTTTTGGGACCCCAGTGACAGCCCCTGGAAGTAGCAGGAGTGTTCTGGAAATGGAATGACAGGCCGCAGATTGGAATGACAGCCCCTGGGAGTAGTAGTAGTGTTCTGGGACTGGAATGACAGCCATCCATGGTGGAACGACAATCCCTAGGAGTAGCAGTTGTGTTTTGGGACTGGAATGACAGCCCTTGGAGGTAGCAGAAGTGTTCTGGGACTGCAGTGACACCCCCAGAGTGGAATGATAGTCAGGGACTAGTCATTCCACTTTGGGACTAATCTGGGACTAAAATGACTGCCCTAGAATGGAATGGCAGTCCCTGGGAGTAGAAGAAGGGTTCTAAGACTGGAATGACAGGCCCCAATGTGGAATGACAGCCCCTGAAAGTAGCAGAAGTGTTCTGGTACTGGAATGACAGGCCACCAACTGGAAAGACAGCCCCTGGGGGTTAGAGGATGTGTTCTGGGATTGGAATTACAGCCAGAGTAGAAAGACACTCCCTGGGGGTAACTGTTGTGTTCTGGTACTGGAATGACAAGCCCCAGAGTGGGTAGCAGAATCCTTCTGGGACTGGAATAAGGGACCACAAGGTGGAATGAGAGTCCTTGAAAGTTGCAGGAGTATTCTGGGACTCGAATGACATGCTTCAGAGTGGAATGACAGCCCCTGGGGTAGCAAGAGTGTTCTGGGACTGGAATGACAGGCCACCAACTGGAAAGACAGCCCCTGGGCGTTAGGGGATGTGTTCTGGGATTGGAATTACAGCCAGAGTAGAAAGACACTCCCTGGGGGTAACAGCTGGTACTGGAATGACAAGCCTCAGAGTGGGTAGCAGAATCCTTCTGGGACTGGAATAAGGGACCACAATGTGGAATGAGAGTCCCTGAAAGTTGCAGTACTATTCTGGGACTGGAATGACATGCTTAAGAGTGGAATGACATCCCCTGGGGGTAGCAAGAGTGTTCTGGGACTGGAATGATAGGCCCCAGAGTGGAATAACAGCCCCTGTGGATAGCAGATGTGTTCTGGGACTGGAATGACAGGCCCCAGAGTTGAATGACAGTCCTTGGGGCAGCAGGAGTGTTCTGGAACTGGAATCATAGGCCACACATTTATTTATTTTATTTACTTCCAATTTGTATTCCACCTTGCCAGTGCAAACTGGCTCAAAGCAGCTTACAAACATTAAAGTGCAATAAACCAATAAATACAATAAAAATGTCTGATAAAAACAGTTACATAAGGTGCTAGTATATACAAATGGTGGCGATTTCTATACTCGGCCGATGAGAAAGTAGAACGACAGCTCTGAAAGTTGCAGGAGTATTGTGGGACTGGAATGACAGGCCCTAGAGTGGAATGACAATCCTTGGGGGTAGCAGGAGTGCTCTGGAACTGGAATGAGAGAACACAGAGTGGAATGACAACCTCTGGAAGTAGGAGTATTCTGGAACTGGAGTGATAAGCCTCAAGACTTTATTGACATCCCTTTGGGGTAGCAGATGTGTTCTGGAAAATGACAGGCCCCAGAGTAGAATGACAGCCCCTGGAACTAGCAGAAGTGTTCTGGAACTGGAATGACAGGCCGCAGAGTGGAATGTCAGCTCCAGGGGGTAGTAGGAGTGTTCTGGGACTGGAATGAGAAGTTTCGAAGTGGAATGACATTCCCTGGAAGTAGCAGGAGTATTCTGGGACTGGAATGACAAGCCCCAAAGAGGAATGACAGCCCCCAGGCTTAGCAAATGTGTTCTGGGGCTGGAATGAGAGGCCCAAGTGGAATGACAGATCCGGGGGTAGTAGGAGTGTTTTGGGACTGGAATGAGAGACCACAACGTGGTATGCCAGCCCCTGGAAGTAGGAAGAGTATTCTGGGACTGGAATGACAGGCCCCAAAGAGGAATGACAGCCCCTGGCAGTAGCAGAAGTTTTCTGGGACTTGATTGATAGGTCCCAGAGTGGAATGACAGCCCCTGAAGGTTTTTCCCGAAAAAAAGTTCCGGAAATTTTACAGCTCTAGTCCGTACTGGCCACAAGACTCTGGGTTGTTTTGACTCCCTTAGACTGGCACGAATAATGATTAACTACTACTTTTTGCAAAGGGAAGAGCTGATTATAGGGGAGGGGGGGACTAACCTGGACCCTCCCTTCGTCTCCGGGGCCGCCACGTGGGCCGCTTGCCCTCCACCCGGAAGCCAGGCTGCTTTCCCCCCCCTCTTCCGCTCTAGCCCTTCCCGTCTCTGTGCTCCCGGCGAGGCCGGGCCCACCCCACTTCCGCCCGTGAGCAAGATGGCGGCGGCCCTCCCGGCGGCGTGAGCGGGGACGTCGTCATCCCCCCGCGCCGGACGGGGCGCGGGCGCGACGGCGGGAGGATGCTGAGCCGGCTGCAGGAGCTGCGCAAGGAGGAGGAGACGCTGTTGCGGGTCAAGGCGGCGCTGCACGACCAACTCAACCGCCTCAAGGTCCGGCCCGGGGGGCGGGGCGGAGGGGGGTCATTTGCATATGCTGATGAGGCGGCCCCAGAGCCCGGGCGAGGGAGGGGCCCTTCGGCCAATGGCCGGCCGCGCGCGCACGTGGGGGGGAGGTATCGCCCGCTCGGACCGGGAGCTGCTCCGCTGGGTCTCCGGTTCAAGGTCTCGCACGTCACTGGAGTTGCTGGGGATTGAACCTGGGACCTCCTGCGTGCCAAGCAGAGGCTCTGCCGCTCAGCCACGGCCCCTCTCTGCAGCTCTCCAGGGTCTCAGGTTCAAGGTCTTTCACGTCACCTCCTGCCTGGTCCTTTTTAACTGGAGATGCTGCCGGGGATTGAACCTGGGACCTCCTGCGTGCCAAGCAGAGGCTCTGCCACTGAGCCACATCCCCTCTTTACAGCTCTCCAGGGTCTCAGGCGGAGGTCTTTCACATCACCTCCTGCCTGGTCCTTTTTACCTGGAGATGCTGGGGATTGAACCTAGGACCTTCTGCGTGCCAAGCAGAGGCTCCTCCACTGAGCCACAGCCCCTCTTTACAGTTCTCCAGGGTCTCAGGCAGAGGTCTTTCCTAGCACCTCCTGCCTGGTCCTTTTTACCTGGAGATGCTGCTGGGGATTGAACCTGGGACCTCCTGCGTGCCAAGCAGAGGCTCTGCTGCTCAGCCACAGCCCCTCTCTGCAGCTCTCCAGGGTCTCAGGCGGAGGTCTTTCCCATCGCCTCCTGCCTGGTCGTTTAAACAGGAGATGCCAGGGATTGAACCTGGGACCTTCAGTATGCCAAGCCAATGCTCTGCCACTGAGCCGCAGCCCCAAGCATGAGCATTTCCCCCTTGGTCTGGCTATGGACCTCTTTAGGGCAAAAGGCACATCAGCTTATGGGATGCTCTGCCACACGATGGATTCTGGCTTAAATGACCCAGGAAGGCAATTAGAGTAGGCGGAGTCAAGAAGTTCCAGCAATGGCCATTAACCAGGGAGACTGAGGGAGACACACGCTATATAATCCACTTTCCAACTGGGCTTTGCCAGTTCACACAGTAAAATCCTCTTGGAAAGTGGATTACATAGTGTGTGAGATCACAATGGACTTTCCCCATTCAGAGGCAGCGTTAACTGATCCTCGGTCACATGTAGCTGTTACAGTGGATCAGAGAGACCAAGGTTAGAATCCCCACTCTGACATGGAAGCTTGCTGGGCGACCTTGGGCCAGTCACGACTTGGGACTGTCCTACCTCGCACGATTGTTGGGAAGATAAAATAGAGTGGAAAATAGTGTGAGCTGCTTGGAGTCTCCACTAGGGAGAAAGATGGGGTATAAATGAATAACTAAATCTTTTGGATTTCCATCTGGATGGCCACTTTTCTGAAATGGGGTATCAATGTTGATGGACTTTGGTCTGATCTAGGAAGGCTTTTCTTATGCCTAGGCAAATAAGAGGTAAATCAGAAGCTATGGAAATAAGAGGCAAATGGTTTCTTGGCCATTTTCCTTCCCCCCGTGCTCTGTCTGTATTGTTCTCTCTAAACCGCTGCTAGTTTCCTGGTTCTGCATAACCTTCTGCTCATTTTAGCTCAGGTGTTTTGTCTCTCTGCACATGGATAGCTTCACTTCTGTTATACGGACTGAGGCAGCAACCATTTCCTCCAGTCTGGGCAATCATTCCGTTTGTTCAGAGTCCATCTGTCCCGTCCCCCCCAGCACATACACCCATCTCTCTTTCTAGCTTGCTATTCCAACCTAACAGTCGAAAGCAAGAAATTGCAAGTAGATAAATAGGTACAGCTTCGGTAGGAAGGTAACAGCGTTCTGTGTGC
This sequence comes from Gekko gecko, assembly GCA_029375565.1. Lineage (NCBI taxonomy): Eukaryota > Metazoa > Chordata > Lepidosauria > Squamata > Gekkonidae > Gekko > Gekko gecko. The sequence continues at coordinate 16,403,537 of JAPDNY010000017.1, forward strand.
CTCGGCGTCTAGTCATGCTGGCCACATGACCATGGAGAAGTCTTCGGACAGCGCTGGCTCCTTGGCTGGGAAACGGAGATGAGCACCGCACCCCTAGAGTCAGATTCGACTGGCTTTCGAGCAAGGGAAACTTTTACCTTTATTCCATTTCTTCAGTTCCCAGTGGGATCCTCAAGGCAGCTCCCAAAATGGCACTGAATTCTCAGTATTCAAAGATAGCTTTATTGGAAAGCCATGAGAAGCACGTGCCATGAATTGGACAAGAAAAACAAATTCAAGCCCAGTAGCATCTCAGGGACCAAGAAGATTCTTGGGGTATTTATTTATTTAATTGCATTTTTTAAAAAATAGCCTAATCCCCACGATTGTGGGGCTCTAGGCGATATGCAAATTTAAAAACAGTAAAACCATAAAACCATCATCAGAACATATAAACCATTAATTGAATCAAGTGGCAAAATTTGTGGTTCCCTCCCGTTTCTGGCCTGGGGGTGCCTTATGGGAATGGGGGGGGGAGTAGACCCTTCAAGGGATAGGGGACCAGGAAGGGCGCCAGCCGTGATGTAAACTGTTGCAGTCCTCAAACAAACATGTAAAGTTTTGAGAGCCTTAGTTTGGTACAGCCAGTTTGGTGTCGTGATTAAGAGCAGGGACTCTAATCTGAGAGAACTGGGTCTGATTCCCCGCTCCTCCACATGCAGCTGCTGGTGTGACCTTGGGTCAGTCACAAGTTCTCTCGGAGCAGTTTCTCTCGCAAGCAGTCCTCCAGAGAGCGCTCTCAGCCCCGCCTACCTCACAGGCAGTGTTCCCTCTAAGCTGAGTCAGTGTGAGCTAGCTCACAGCTTTTTAGCCTCCAGTTCACACCTTTTTGTCTTAGCTCGCGAAGGATGACTCCAGAGCAAACTAATTTATGCAGCAGCCGAATCACTCGCTCACAACTTTCATGCCAGTTGCTCACAAAGCAGAATTTTTGCTCACAAGACTCCACAGCTTAGAGGGAGCATTGCTCACAGGGTGTCTGTTTTAGGGAGGGGAAGGCGATTGTAAGCCCCTCTGAAACTCCCTTCTCTTCTTCTTCTTAGTCAGATACATATCTGAAAGGAACTTTGATTCTTGAAAGTTCATACCCAAGCCCATGGCCACAATGGGGCGTTTGGGGGCAAAGCCCCGCCAGGGATGAGCCCTGCCCCACCCCGGAACAATCCCAGCCCCCCCCCCCGTGCCGCACGCCATACCCCTGCCCCTCTGCGGCCTCACCTGCTCTTACAGGGAAGCTGCTGGTTTTCACTCCCCCCCCCCATCAGCGGTTAGGTTTAACAGCTGATCTGCTGGAGTGACACCAAACAGAAGTGGAAGACCTGCTTCCCTTTCCTTCCCCAGCCCCCTGCAGCAGTGGGGAGGCTGGGGAAGGAAAGGGAAGTCCCTCCTGGTCAGTTTCACTCCCCTCTGACCGGCTGTTAAACCTAGCAGCTGATGGAAAGTGAGTAAAACTGACTGGCCGCCAATGCTCCCTCTCAGCTATGGAGCCCTGTGAGCAAAAAATTCTACTTTGTGAGCTACTGGCATTAAAGCTGTGAGCAGGTGATTTGACTGCTGCATAAATTAGTTTGCTCTGGAGCCCCATCCTTCCTGAGCTAAGACAAAAATGTGTGAGCCGGTGGCTAAAAAACTGTGAGCTAGCTCACACTCACTCAGCTTAGAGGGAACACTGCTGGCCGCTCAGGAAGGGAAGGCCCCGACGTGACCTTCCCAGGGAACTAATCTAATCTAATTAGTAATCTAGTCTAAGTACACCCTGCTGCCCTGGCCCCTGCCCCACCAACCAAAATTTTCCGGCTACGGGCCCGCTCATACCCCGAAAAATGTCGTAGGTCTCTTAAGGTGCTTCCGGACTCGAATCTTGTGCTTCTGTGGCTGACCGACACGTCGGCTGCGCTCTGAAAGAAGAGGAACAGCTGCCCTGAGATTCATCCCGGTCATGCTAGAAGGTGTCAGAATTCGGCAGCTCTACTGTTGACAGAAAGATGAGGGGAACTTGGAGCAGAGGTTTCCGAAAAGGTGGAGGGGTTGTTAACATGAGAACATAAGAGAAGCCAGTGTTGGATCAGGCCGATGTCCCATCCAGTCCAATACTTTGTGTCACACAGTAGCCAAAAATACCAGGTGCCCTCAGGAGGTCCAGCAGTGGGGCCAGGACACTAGAAGCCCTCCCACTGTTGTCCCCCCCCCCCCAAGCACCAAGAAGACAGGGCATCCCTTGCCCCAGGCTGAGAGTTCCTATAAGAACATAAGATAAGCCAATGCTGAATCAGGCCAATGGCCCATCCAGTCCAACACTCTGTCACACAGCGGCCAAAAATACCATGTGCTATCAGGAGGTCCAGCAGTGGGGCCAGGACACTAGCAGCCCTCCCACTGCTGCCCCCTCCAGCACCAAGAATAGAGTGCATCACCTGCCCCAGACTGAGAGTCCCTATCTATACCTTGTGGCTAATAGCCACTGATGGACCTCTGCTCCATGTATTTTTCCAATTCCTTCTTGAAGCTGTCCATGCTTGTAGCCGCCGCCACCTCCTGTGGCAGTGAATTCCATGTGTTAATCACTCTTTGGGTGAAGAAGGACTTCCCTTTTATCTGTTCTAACCTGAGTGCTCAGCAATTCCGTCGAGTGCCCGCAAGTTCTTGAATTGTGAGAAAGGGAGAAAAGTACCTCTTTCTCTACCTGCTCTATCCCATGCATAATCTTGTAAACCTCGATCACGTCACCCCTCAGCCGTCGTTTCTCCAAGCTAAAGAGCCCCAAGCACTGTAACCTTCCTTCATAGGGAATGTGTTCCAACCCTTTTATCATTCTAGTTGCCCTTCTCTGCAGTTTTCCCAATGGTATAGTATCCTTTCTGAGGTGTGCACACAGTATTCCAAATGAGGTCACACCATCGATTTGGACTTCCGACCACTGCGGGACACACCTTCTCTGAGACATTAGGAAGACCTCCCCACAAACACACACGTGAAAAAAATTGTGGAGGCCATAAAAGGGCTCAAACAGCTTCACACCAAAACTGTTGTCTGCAAGGTTTGTTGAGATGCCGCACGGTTTTCGCAAGCATTAGCCCAGCTGTCGGTGTGGTGTTAAGACTTTGGCATGAAGGAGCGGGCGAGCCAGACACACACATAAAGGGGCAGCCTTATAAATAGGCACGGAATGCGCTTTCCGGAAGGGATTAGAACGAAAGCTTAGTTGTGGCGTGTGCAGGCTCGCCGGTGCTATTCGGATGTTGCCTGGCCATTGTTCGGCAACCCTGCCGCCTAGGCCGAGTGCAGCTTCTGTGACTGTTAAGTCCGTCTCTGGAAGCGTGGGGTTAGTATTTGCTGAAGGATTTAGCATTCTTGTCCGGGCAAATTTCTTTTAAAATGGGGGGAAAGAACTATTTTCTGGCCCCTCTGATGTGCTGAAAACTTTAGCGCTCTGTGCACAATGGGCTTGCAGAGGGGGAAATTCCCTCGGGTTCTTTTGCTTGACTGAAATAGTTCTTGGAAGGAGTGTTTTGGTTTTCCTCTGTAAGCTCCCTGGCTTCCTTCTTGCCAGTAAGTGGCTGTTCAGACTCTTTAAACTTGAACTTCTACCTGTTCTAACAGAAATAGAACTATTCCTGTTCTCGCTTGAGGCGCTGGAAATGTTTCCAAGCTGCTATTAGCACGGCTGCCAAAAACAGTGTATGCCCTCTACCTAATGACGCTTTATTGGACAGAACTGGGGCAGGCTTGCCTGCTTTTCAAGTTTGCCTTAGCGCTCCTTGAATGTTTCCTGGTTTTCAGTACTTACCTAGAAAAAGACAACTTGTTGCTTTCAAGCGACAGTGAGCCCTGAGTGCCACTTCACCCTGATTCTTTTGTTTTAGGAAAAAGAATCATGTTACAGGGCTAACAGACGGCATGGCGCCTAATCTAGCGTGGTGTGGTGGTAATTAATTAATTAATTAGCGTATGGCATTGTGTGTACAATAGCCAGGATATCCTAAGGGCCAGTTTGGTGTAGTGATTAAGAGCGTGGACTCTAATCTGGGAGAGCCGAGTTTGATTCCCCACGCCTCCACATGCAGCTGCTGGGTGGCCTTGGGTCAGTCACAAGTTCTCTCAGAGCTGTTCTCTCAAGAGCAGTCCTCGGGAAAGCTCTCTCAGCCCCACCTACCTCACAGGGTGTCTGTTGTGAGGAGAGGAAGAGAAGGAGATTGTAAATTGTTCAGAGACTCTGAGTGAAGGGCGGGGTGTAAATCCAATCTCTTCTATACTTCTAAGATTGTCTGGCAGCCAGAAGTTCTAGCTCTTTTAGTGTTATGCACCATTAGGTGGTGAGCTAGACCTGTTTTTAAGGCAAGAGACGTTTTAGAGATAGCTTCATTGCCTGCCTCTGGTCACAGCCCTGGTGTTCCTTGGAGGTCGCCCTTCCAAATACTAGCCAATGCCACCCCGGCTTAGATTCCGAGATCTGACGGGATCGGGCTATCCGGGTCAGGGCTGGTGTGGCGGTTGTTGTGTCTTGACTATCGTCTGGAAGGTCCAGGTTTGAACCTCCACTCTTGTCATGGAAGCCTGCTGGGTGACCTTCGGCTATTCACGTATTGCCACCGTAACCTACCTTGGAGGGTTGTTGTGAGAATAAAACAGAAAATGACATTGTGAAGTCCCCATTGGGAAGAAATGCAGGGAATAGCCAAAGCAAATAAAGGACCTGTTAACCTTTAGAAACTCATGGTGACCCAATGCTTCTAGGTGGAAGAACTGGCCCTCCAGTCTATGATCAGCGCCAGGGAAGGGAACATGACCGTGTCGTCAGCCGCTTTGTTGGACGAGCATCAAAATGTAAGTCTGTGGGGAGGGAAGCAGCATCCAGAAGGCAGCCACTGATTCCAGTGGAATGCTGCTGTAACGTTTCCTCTGCCGACCCATTGTTTTAGCAGCATTTATCTCCTCCTTTGTGGAAAGAATGATGGTTGTCTCTCATTCCACGGTGTCGGGCAGGCACATTGAATGGGTGGCCCCAGAGCGTCCGTAACATTCTTGGTGCCGTGGTTAAGAGCGTGGACTCTAATCTGGGAGAACCAGGTTTGATTCCCCGTTCCTCCACTTGCAGCTGCTGGTGTGGCCTCGGGTCAGTCACAAGTCCTTTCAGAGCTGTCCCTGAAAAAGAGCCGTTTCTGTCAGAGCTCCCTCAGCCCCACCTGCCTCACCAGGTGTCTGTTGTGGGGAGGGGAAGGGGTTTGTTGGCCGCTCCGAGACTCCTTTGGGTAGTGAAGGGCGGGGTATAAATCCAATCTCTTCTCCTCTTGAGAATCAGAACAAGATCGAAGGCCCTGGCTGGCCTCTGTTGGACATGGACACTTGACGTTACTTGAAATGCGTTTATAAAAGGTTGCACGTTCAAGCTTCCCTTCTTCTCCCTTAACCAGAGTTCTCTTGTTTACTCCTGGACAGATGGACAACGAAGCCGCTATTAATCAGACTACACTGCAGCTGCATGTTGGGGAAGAGGAGGAGGAGGAGGAGGAAGAAGAGGAGGAGGAGGAAATATCAGACTCCTAAAGGGAGGTGCGCTGCAGACAGACTGTCTTTTTATCCCACGCTCAGGAACTTCCCCATCCACCGTTCGAGTGGACTATCTCGTCGTGGTTTGTTTGGTGCTACAGAAACCGAGCGACGCTCGCAGCTGCTGCTGGGTATCCCAAAAGTTTTCCAGAGGCGCTGATCAAATTGTGGGGAGGAGCAGGTGGGACAGAAATGAGGGTGTCGGGAGAACACATTCTAATGTAGCATGATATTTTTTTTTTAAAGGCAACTATTAGAGCCAAGTAGCACCTGGGAATTGCACCGTGCAGCTCACAAAGCAATAATGCAACCTGTCCTTGAAGGCGCTCTACCACAGGCACACACACGAATAGCTGGAAAGGTCTAGATACTCTGTTGTCCGATGCACACGCCACCCTGTACACATCCAAAGGGAAGAGACTATCAGCCTGGGACCCTTGGGTGCATCCCCCCCCCCCTCACCACCAGCAGAAACCACTGCTAGTCTAGAACAAGGTCCCTAAATTCTAACCATCCCTGGCTTGTTGTATAAAACTCGGAACATTTAAGTGTTTTGATGGGCAGCATTTGAAATCCCTGGATTCTTCACTGCTGGGGGCAGAGCAGAATGTTTTGGAATGCTCCTCCTTTCTGCCAGTGTGGGCCTGAGTTGTGTGTGTGTGTGTGGGGGGGGCAGTATTATGTGATACAACTTGGGGAAGAGACTTTCCCGGTCTTCTCTGCGGCTTCTTGCTGTGGCTGCAGCTACGGAACACGTAACAAGTACATTTCTCCCCCCTTTTGCTCAGTTCATCCAGCACAAGCTTTGCTGGAATGGGCCTCTCTGTCTTTTCTGGGACACGGCTGGTCTCCTTGCACACAGCAGGCACGCTAGGGATTGGGAGGCCTGTGAGCACTTCTCGGTGTGTGTGTAGGGGGAGGCCCTTTCTGCTTCTTCTTGGCCTCGCCGCTCTCTCCTGTAGCAGCTGTGCCTTAGGTGATATGGGGGGGGGGTGTCACTCACCGGCCTGTTTTCCTTCCACGTCTGTGTTCCCTTTCTGCCAGCCGCAAGCAAGGGCAGAGCTCAGAGCAGAAGAGGCTTGCCGGCGCTGAGGAATGGGTCTGGGATTCGGTTTCACAAGCCAGAATGAAGGTGCTTAGGGACGGCTCCCGCCAGCCTGCTGTGAGATGAAAGTCCCAGCTCACTTTCATGGCGATCATAGGTGTATGAATTGGGGGGGGGGAATTACCCTAGCACGTGGGCCCATCCTGAGGCACATGGAACAGCCAGCCGATAGGTACCTGTTACCTCTTTCTGTGGTGCTGCTGTGGAAATGGTACCTGTAGCATATGCCAGGGTGGGGTGGGTGCAGTCTACACACAGAGCCAGTGGGGATGGGGGTGGGAGTAGAGACACACTTTCGGGACAGAGGCCTGGAGTCTTCTAATACTACCCGGCAGCGATTCATATTGACTTTGTTCTCGCTTTGTTTATTTTTAAACAAAAACAAAAAAAAAAGAAATCCATTCCCTGAAGGAACCTCATAATATATTTATTAGTGTAAGATGGAAATGTTCGACATCTGAAGGAATAAAATGATCAAAAAGGGTTTTTTCAAACACAAAAGTATGCACAATTGTTGTCGTGTCTTGAAAAAGTCCAGCGGGTTAGGGCACGAGAGGGAGCAGCACTCTTGGCGCGCGCGCCTTCAGTTTGGATGCTGCCGGAGGCCGGCTCTCCCGCGACCCAGACTCAAAATACAAGACGGCTCATGAACCGGAGGAGAGATGCGTGTCACTGAAGCGATCTTGAAACATCCAGCAAGACACTGAGAAAGAAATAAATAGGGAGAATCCCAACGTGGGGGGGGGGTGCGGAGGGAAAGTTTGGCTGACGTTCAGTGAGAGCACTTTGAGGAAACGGAGGCCTCTGGCTGGGAGAAGCGGGAACCAAAGCGGGGGGGGGGGAGACGGACGGGGGACACACACGACTGTTTTGCTCAGGAGACCGGCAAAGTACCACCAAGTTACGAAAGGCTCAAGATCAAAACACCCTAGCAGGACGGAGGCAGACGCTCCGGTGGGATTTCTCCCCAGTCTGCCGAAACCCACTCCCAATCGGCATCGTGCTAGCTTAAAAGCATCACATGATCGGGCAGTTAAAAGGAGACATCAAACAGCCATTGATTTAGACCCGCGGGGGGGGGGGTTTGAGGTGGAAAAGAATTTGGCACATGCACAGTAGAGAGAGATCATTCGTCGGTGCCGGGGTGGTGGGGAGAGGTGAAGGGGAGGAGAGGACACACGTTAGGTTTGAGAGACAGGACCAAAACAGCGTCGTCTGGACACGCGGGTGGTTCGGGGATGGGGGGAAATTCACCAGGCGTTGCTCCCGTTTGTTTCGACGGGTCCCCATCGGGTCTCAACGTGGAATGAAGGATGCAGGACAACAGCGCTCGGTGGGTTCCTGGCGGCGGTGCCTGAGGCCGAGGCTCAGCCCACGTGGGTCGGGGTGCTCGGCTGGTTGAGCCCAATGGTGGAACACAGCCAGCCCGCAAAGTCCACCTCTTCCGCATCCGATCGCTTGATGAACGAGTGGACCTGCAACAAACAGAAAGAGCGGCCTTAAAATCAAAAGGGAAGCTCGGTTCTTACCCAGAGCCAAGCAAGGAGACCGTGTCTGTCTTGGGGGTAGCAGAGAGTGTTTCCATCTGCCAGAGGAGAAAGGCCAGAAAAAGTCTCGGGGAAACTCCGGCCGTTTAACCAAAGGAGCAAATTTCCACTCACCATGAGCTGTTTGAGATCGGCCCTCTCCGCTGGGTTTTTGATCAGGCTACGAGGGGGGAAAGAAGGGAGTCAGGTTTCTGCTGCTGTATTCAGTTCGCGTCCGCTAGAAATAATTGCGTTAATGCACGGGCGAGTCCAAGGCCTTCCTGCCTCCCCCACCTGTCTGTCTGCCCTGGGGCTCGTGCCAGAGAGCTTCCGGCCAGAGTGCGTCTTGTTCATCTGAATGAGGGGTGCTGGATGTTTTCAAAGTCAGGCACCGAAACGAGCCCTTGGGGAGTCAGCGGTTTCTGAAGGTTTCCCCCCCGCCCAAGAACCAGACTCACCATTTATTCACAAAGTCCTGGAATTCCGGACTGAAGACTCCGCTGGGAAGCTTCGGAGGCGGCTGAAGGGAAACCAGGAAACCAAATGGAAATCAGTGTGGCGAGCGGCACGGCCTTCCGAGCTTTCAGTTTTCACTCTCGGCAGCAGAAAGACAGGTCTGATTGCAACTGAGTGACAGGGGCCTGGTAACTGCTTGGGCATTTTTCTGAGGGAAGTGACCCAGTGGTCCATCTCGTTCAGCGCTCTCTTTAACAGCAGTGGCCAGCTAGGGCCGGTGAACAGGGCTTAGGGGGCCAGGCCTTTCCACCATACTGCGTCCTCCTCGCAATGTTCCGCAGAGGTTTTCTGCCTCTATATGGAGGTTCTCTTGGCTAGTAGCCATTGGTGGACCTGTCCCTCCATGACTGTCTCCAGTCCCCTTTATTATAACCATTTACGGCCATCACTACATCCTCTGGCAGCGAATCCCATATTTTAAATCACTTGTTGTGCAAAGAGGTATTTCCTTTTGCCCGTCCTGAACCTACGGCCCGTCAGCTTCATCGGATGCCCTCAAGTTCTAGTGTTTGGGGGAGGGGGAGGAAAAGTTGTTGTCGTCAACTCTCTCCATCTCGGGCCTAATTTTATAAACCTCTGTCAGCTCCCCTCCCCTTGGGAAGATGAGGTTGCTGCAGTTACTGCTGAGCACTGGCTGATGGACGGCCTTTTATTTTTTTACTTTTCAGAGAAGCGACATCCAGGGCGTTCCAAAACTGGAAGCGCAGATAGAGTGTTGCCATAGCAATGGTCTCTGGCACTCGTGCTGGCCATGCGAAGATGCCACAGGTCAGCGGCAGGAGTCTGAAATGCTGTTTTATTTTAATGTCCTTTTACGTGGCACGTTGAAAAAACAGCCACTGTGACTCATCACTTGAAGTGCCTAAAAGATTAAAGGTGAACCTGTGAATATGCGCACAAGTAACGCACAGGGAAACAGAATTCCACACAGTTCTTTGCAGAAGGGCCGTTTTCTCGCCAGTGAGGCTTTGCTGCAGACACAGCATCATTCTATACTTGGCAGCAATTAGGGCTAGTTTGCACATAAAATTCAGGAAAGACCCTGCTTTGGAGGCTATGAAAAAGAATGAACCGCCTTCCACTCAATGGGCACGTATAAAAAGTCGGCTTTCCCAGAGGCAGGAGACGCGACGCAGAGGTACCCTGGCAAGCTTACCTCATTGACAATATAGTCGAGGAGTTCGAAGATGGCCATCGGTGGCCGGGTGTCGGAGCCGTAGGCTGAAAAGACACAGGTGGAAATCGACAAGGAGGCTCAGTCCTATTTGTAACTTTTCAGTAAGCTTTATCGTTGCCCCCCTTCTTAAGGCAGGTATTTATATATCCTTATTCAGCCCAGCTGTTAATTGATTAAAAAAATGCTCATGAAACAACCATGGAGCTTTTAAAAGATTACTGCTTTTTAAAAAACAAAACTGAAACGCTTCCTGGCCCTACGGCAGTGGCTAGATCACACTAATTCAGCTTAGAGGGAACACTGGAGGGAAATCAGAAAAGAGGCTGGGAAAGAGGTTCCCCCCCACACGCTGGAGAGAATCCCTTTAAAAGAAGGATAATCTAGAATTCCTGCCCAATCTACCCTTTCCATTCTTGGAACTATTATTTATTTGGAACTAATAAACTATTATTAGTTGAGCAAACCTCCTCTGAAATTGAGCAAACTTCAGAGGATGGCAGAAGACAGGAGGGCCTGGTGTGATGTGGTCCATGGGGTCGCAAAGAGTTGGAATCGACTGTGCGACTGAACAACAAAAAACTATTTATTAGTTTCAATTTATATCCTGCCTTGCCTGCCTAGGCAGGCTCAAGGCAGCGTATGACAAGTTAAATAAGATAAAACACATCTAAATACAATATTTTAAAATTCCATTCCATGTAACAAATATAACTAAAGTGCAATTGGAAGCAGATGACGATCTCTATAGGTGGTCTCTAGATTTGAGTCTAGTAGTACCTTGGAGGCCAACAGGATTTTCGGGGAATGAACTTTCGAGTGTCAAAGCCCCATTCATCAGACTCTTGAAAACTCATCCCCTGAAAATCCTGTGAGTCTCTAAGGGGCAACTGGACGCAAATCTCGCTCTTATACTGCACACCAACACGGCTGCCCTCTCAAACCAATGGAGAGCATATCTTTCTCTTAATTTCAAGCTCATCAGAACTAAATTCGAGACCATTAGCACCTTAGAGACCCAGTGTCGTAAGTCAATCTGTGCTCAGTGACAGCGCAGATTCCGCAGGTGAAGAGCTACCTGCAGCTGACTCTCAGCCAGTCATTGGCTGCAGCTGTCTCTGAGCCAGGAGGAGAGCAACAGAGGTCAGGTTACTGGCTGAGCAGAAGTCACAGCCTACAGCTGAAACCGAGCCAAGGCGTAGCTCTGAAACAGTAAACAAGGATTCAGAAGCCACTCCCAGCCCACCTAGCTCACCCATACCCCTGCAGAGCCAACACTGTCAGAGGTGAGCTGAGTTGCAGAAAAGGAGGAAGAATGCAAGACTCATGGCCCATGCCAACTGACGAGATGGATGAGTAGTTTCAGGATGACTGCCAAGGAACTGGCTGGGAGTGTGGCGTGTTAAGGCTTGGCTATAAAGTCAGCCTGAAGAAACAGCAGTTTGTGGAGGCAACGTCCAATTTGCTACTGAGTCACCAACCTTGCTGTTACTGAACCTCTGCAACCTTGAATCTTGGACTGGACCTGATAACCAGCTTTTCTGGAAACTCTAGACTTGGACTTGCTACCTGGAACAACTTGACCCTAGACTGGACTTTGTTAAACCTGCTCTCTGGAACCTCTGACTTTGGACTGGACTCTGATTACTCTCTCTCTCTCTTTCTCTCTCTCTCTCTGTGCCATCCTTGCTGTGACACTCACTTCCTGGGAGGGCGGGGCCAGTACACCCATAAGATTTTGGGGTATAAGCTTTCGAGAGTCCAAGCTACCTTCGTCAGGTATTTGAAGACTTTTGACTCTTGAAAGTTTATACCCTGAAACTCATGTTGGTTTCTAAGGCTTTACTGGACGAGTCTAATTGCTGTACTGCAGATTGATGTGGCCGCCCCTGAATCTCTCCAGTCTTCTGCACAAAGGGTTCAAGGAAACACAACAGCTGGCCCACATCTGCCATCGGCCCACCTATTTCTCCAATAAGATATCTGACCCAGCTGGCATTTCCGGCCCGTTTTCTTACCGCTCATTGGCCGGCTGGGTGTTCTTAGCCTGGGTGATGTCTCTGAGACAGGCGAGTCGCCCCCGACGGGACAGCCAAACATGAGCTCCAGCTCCTTCGAATCTGGTGGAGGGATCGGGTACCTGCCGATGGCCATCTCCACCAAAGAGAGCCCCATGCTCCAGATGTCCGACTGTACCGAATAGTGAGTCCCTTGTAGTCTCTCAGGCTGTGTGTACAAAGTGACAAAAGCAAACGCCATGTAAATAACAGGTGGCCGAACGGATCTGGGTGTCTGAGAGGCTCCTCTTTCAGTCGTAACCTGGGCCAGGCAGCCTCGATGGAAATCTGATCCTACAAAGGCATTCATCTGTAGGTCACTTTTTTTTAATTTCGCCACAACTACTGCCTAGGAAACTGTGAAGCCGGGAAACCTTCAGGAATGTGGAGCTGTTAATGACGCCATAAACACTAAAGAAAAGGGCCAACTTTCATTTTAATTCCTGGAATCCCCATCTATCAGCCCCAAGGCAGGCCATCTGTTTTAACTTCTGTGCTATGGGAAATTTGGAGACTCTTAAGCTTGGACACCTGCTGCCTTTGCTGGCGACCGCTGAAATAGAGCTGGAAACACACAGCCAGAGGCAGAGGGGCTTCGGTGGCAAGCGGGGGTGGGGGGGAACCAAAGAGTTCTGATTTAACCTGTTCTCTCCCCTGTCCCCACCCGTCACATGACACAGAGCACAGATTCCTGACAAAGTTTAATTCCATCAGTATCTGCCATAAGGACATAAGAAGGCTCCTGCTGGATCAGACCAGTGAAGGTCCATCTAGTCCAGCATCCTGCCTCACACAAGTGGCCAACCAGCTCCTCTGAAGGGCCAACAAAAGTGCAGAGAGGCCAAGGCCTTCCCCTGATAAGAACATGAGAAGGGCCCTGCTTGATCAGAGCAGTGAGGGTCCATCTAGTCCAGCATCCTGTCTCACATGATGGCCAACCAGTTCCTCTTGGAGGGCCAACCACAGGGCAGAGAGACTAAGGCCTTCCCCTGAGAAGAAAATCAGAAGAACCCTGCTAGATCAGAGCAGTGAAGGTCCCTCTAGTCCAGCCTCCCGTCTCACACAGTGGCCAGCCAGTTCCTCTGGAGGGCCAACAGCAGGGCAGAGAGGCCGAGGCCTTCCCCTGAGAAGAACACCAGAAGAGCCCAGCTGGATCAGACCAGTGAGGGTCCATCTCGTCCAGCATCCTGTCTCACACAGAGGCCAACCAGTTCCTCTGGAGGACCAACAACAGGACAGAGAAGCCAGACCCTTCCCCCAAGGTCACCTCCTGGCTCTGGCATTCAGAGGCTGACTATCCCTGAATATGGAGATTCCCCTCAGCCACCACTGACCGACCGTCAAAATGTTCTAAGGGCTGCAGAGCTTTGCTTCCTGCACCAGCCACCTGCCTGGGAATGAAGACAGCAGGGAGAGGCCCTCCCGACTTGTCCCACCAATCAAAGAAGCTTGTTTGATGGACACACCCGAGACGGCCTTTTCAGTGGCAGCCCCACAGTCATGGAATAAACTGCCCCCCCCACACACACACTGTCAATCCTCAAGAGGCAGCTGAAGTCAGCTCTATTTAGGACGGCACTTGACTGATTTAGTTTTTACTTACGGTCAGTCCTAACTGAAGTTTTAAAAGTGTGATTCTTTTTTTAAAAATGGGATTTCATGATTGCTGTTTTTATTGGAGAAAGGCGGTGAATAAATGCTTTAAATAAATACACAGAGCCTGCACCTAAGTGGCATCGTGCAGGCTTGTTGTGGCATGGGCACACACTTGTCAAACATGAAAGGTCAATGTGAGGGTTTGCAGCTCCGTCCACAGAGGGGCTCTCCCTGCAGAGGGTTTTTTGTAACATGGTCCTAGCTGGGCTGTCACAGTATAAACACGAAGCTTTCTCCCCCGCTACTTACAGACATGTACGACCGGGTGCCCACGAAGGAGTTGGCCATGGAATCGATCAGTTGCCCGCTGACGCCGAAATCGCAAAGCTTGATCTCCCCTCTGGAGTTTACCAAAATGTTGGACGGCTTAACGTCTAAGGGAAAAAAGAGAGTGGATGAGATACAAAGAGACGGGCATAGTTAAGGAATGAAAACTGGGCGGGGGGGGGGGGGAGGGCTTGCCAGTCGCAAAATTCAACACGCACGCACACACCCCAGGTTCCGCTTTTGCTTCTCAGTGCATCCGTTTCTTTGGGTAGTCCTGCAGAACAAACTAGTGATTTCTCATAATTTCACATACGGAAGGATTCTTCAGTCTCTGTGACATCACTATTTGCAAACAACGGCGTCATGCCTTCAGCGTTTACCGGCTTTAAGCGGCTTGCGTTCTCAGTACAAAGCAGGGCAGAATGTGCGAAACTGGCTTAGCATCCCTGAATGGGCACGGGTGGTCCACACCAGTGTTCCCTCTAAGCTGAGTTAGTGTGAGCTAGCTCACAGTTTTTTAGCCTCCAGCTCACGCATTTTTTGGTCTTGGCTCAGGAAGGATGGTTCCAGAGCAAACTAATTTATGCAGTAGCCCAATCGCTCGCTCACAACTTTAATGCCAGTCGCTCACAAAGTAGAATTTTTGCTCACTGGACTTCACAGCTTAGAGGGTGCATTGGTCCACACTTGGTCTGATGGAGGAACCCCAGTCCAAACATGCTAGGCCCCAGGCCCATAGCTACACTAGGGCACCTCGGGGTCTAGCCCCCGACTTACCACCAAGGCCGCCCCCGACTTCCCATCCAGGCCAGGTGCTCCCTTGAGAGTGTGTGCAGGGATGTGTGAGGCTGCCCCGACTTATTTAAAGGCCCCCCCCAATTTAAAAATCCTGGTTACGGGTCTGCTAGGCCCTTTATACCACATTGCTGCTCACAGATCTCCCCTCCCCAAATACTTCTCAACTGGAACCATGGTAATTAAAGAGGAACTGACACATCTAGATGAAATAGAGCTGCTTTCGGCAGATTCCAATCCCACTGTTCCATCTGTAGATTAGTACTGTTTACTGGAACTGGTGCAAACAGAAGAAAAGTCGATAAAGGTCTGACGGATTCAGAGAGATGGGCTTGTCCCTTAAAGAAGTGATGGCTTTTGCCTGGGACGGCCAATTGAACTAGGCTGTCTGTGAACTTGGGCAGATGACGAGAAGGGAGGGCAGGAAGGGTTGCCTCAGTGCTTAGTCCTTGTGGGCCCTTCCTTACACCCCCAGGGAAATGCTGATCGCCACTTTGGGGTCAGGAAGCCATTGTTCTCCAGGCTACCTGGGCCAGGGATCCTGGAGGGTTTTTTCTGCTGTCTTCTGGGCATGGATCAGGGGTCACTGGGGTTTTTATGAGGGGAGGTATTTGTGAATTTCCTGCATTGTGCAGGGGGTGGACTAGATGACCCTGGAGGGCCCTTCCAACTCTATGATTCTAGACACCCAACAATGAATAGCCTCTGTGGGCCATCATGGTTTTGGAAATGGCTACTGCTGGAGTCCAAGTGGACCCCCTGTCCCAGTGGAAGAGGTCTCGCTTGGCATTCAGAAGGCCCACAGGTTCAGTCCCCGGCACCTCCAGTTAAAAAGGATCAGGAAGTAGATGATGTGAAAAACCTCCGCCTGAGACCTTGGAGATCAGTCGTACTAGTCAAGACTGACTTTGAGGCTGATCAGGATAAAGCAGCTTCTTTTAGGGAGGGTCCATGGCTTAGAGGAAGAGCCTCTGCTTGGCATGCAGAAGGTCCCAGGTTCAATCCCCAGCATCTCCAGCTAAAAGGATTAAGCAGCAGGTGATGTGAAAGACCTCTGCCTGAGACCTGGGAGATCTGCTGCTAGTCAGACTAGACAATCCTAACCTTGAGAGACCAACATGCTGATGAAGGAGAAGAGGAGGAGGAGGAGGAGATTGGATTTATACCCCGCCCTTCACTACCCCAAGGAGTCTCAGAGCGGCTTACAATCTCCTTTCCCTTCCCCTCCCCGCAACAGACACCCTGTGAGGTAGGTGGGGCTGAGAGAGCTCTTTCAAGAACTGCCCTTTCAAGGACAGCTCTGAGAGGACTTGTGACTGAGCCAAGGTCACACCAGCAGCTGCATGTGGAGGAATGCGAAATCAAACCCGGTTCTCCCAGATTAGAGTCTGCGCTCTTAACCACTACCCCAAACTGGCTCTTCCCACGATCTCTGGGTTTGCTCAGCGTTGCTAGGTGAACGGAAGGTGTCCAATGGAGGATCTTTCGTTTCATTTTAATTTTTGTCACTGCAAAGACTCAGTGGAGAAAACACGACTGGCTCACAAGCCACGATGCGTGAATACGTACAGCAGCACTGCTTTCTTAAAAACGAAGGCCACTGGTAACTAGGCAACCGGAAACTGACTCTTAGTGAATGCTCAAGCGCCGGGAGCCATTCTTTCTGGCTTTTGTGCTGGTGGTGGAGGATGCCACACGGCAGAAAGGACCTCTTCTGCAGCCATTAGCGATGCGCTCAGGCTTACTACGCAACCAGCCACTGAATACAGGGGGGGAAAGGCCTACCCAACGTGGGGAAGAGGTCAAGGAACCCAGGAGAACCTGCCACACCCAGGAGAGCCAGTTTGGTGTAGTGGTTAGAAGCGTGGACTCTAATCTGGGAGAACCGGGTTTGATTCCCCACTCCTCCTCATGCGGCTGCTGGTGTGACCTTGGGTCAGTCACAAGTTCTCTCAGAGCTGTTCTCACTCTGGAAAGGTTGCTTCCCACTGAGCAGCTCCCTGTTTCGGTCCTTCTGGGATTCCAGCAGGTATCACCTGCTGTTTGGAAACACATCTGGCTTGTCCCGAGCTCTGTGCAGACACACCAACTCCATCCCAGTGTTGTCTGCCCTCTCCTGCCTTGTTTGTGCACTTCATCCAATGTTTGCAAAGATGCATGATTCGCACCATCTGCGCGCCTTGGAGTTGCAGCATACACACGTCAGGCAAATCGGGCATGCCACCGAGCTCCTTGGTCTATGCCTTTATGCAGATGTTAAGTGCATCATGCAAAGCTTAGGCAGAGTCTAGCCTAGGGGCTTTCCCCTGCCAATTTCTTTCCTGCAGCTCAACTTTTTAACTGCATCTGTTTTCCCCTTCCCTGACACACAATACGGTTCACCAGACATTGCATTCCCAGTTTCCCTTCGACAGATTCAGGTGGGTCACCATCAGTATTCCCTCTAAGCTGAGTTAGTGTGAGCTAGCTCACAGTTTTTTAGCCTCCGGCTCACACATTTTGGTCTTCGCTCAGGAAGGAGGGCTCCGGAGCAATTTATGCAGCAGTGAAACCGCCCGCTCACAACTGTAATGCCCGTCGCTTACAAAGTAGAATTTTTGCTCACCAGACGCCACAGCTTAGTAGGAACACTGGTCACCATGTTGGATCGAAGCAACAGAATAAAGCTTGAGTCCAGCGGCACCTTTAAGACCAACCAAGTTTTATTCTGGGTATAAGTGTTCGTGTATCTGAAGGAAGTATGCATGCACACGAAAGCTTATATCCAGAATTAAACTTGGTTGGCCTTGAAGGTGCTGCTGGACTCAAAACAGTTTTCCTTCTGAATTTTTCTTTGTGTTGTTGTTTTTTTTATAAACCAGCTTTGTAGTGGTTTCTGAAAACACAGGGGAAACTTTTTAAAATGGGAGTGGAATGACCAGCAAATTATACTATGTAGGGAGGAAAAGGAAAACTGATGTTGTTAAGAAGCCATGGTGCAGCGATCACCTCATGTGCAGAGAAGTCCCACAGGCAGGCTGACTGTTCCAAGGAGGGCAGATCAGGTCGGCCTGACGCCAGCCCCATGCTACATGGACAGTTTGAAATCTGTTGGGGGCCCCACCGCTGGTGGCAGGTCAAAGGACGACCAAAATATTCACCTCCTTTTTAGTCAGTGTCAACAATGACATGCCAGGGGAAAGCCGGCATGGTCATAGAATCCTAGAATTAGAAGGGACCTCCAGGGTCATCTAGTCCAACCCCCTGCACAATGCAGGAAATTCACAAATACCCCCCCCCCCATATACACCCAGGGACCCCTGTTCCATACCCAGAAGATGGCAAAAAACCCTCCAGGATCCCTGGATAAAACAGCCTGGAGAACAATTGCTTCCTGACCCCAAAGTGGCGATCAGCATTTCCCTGGGCATGTAAGAAAGGACCTCAAGAACTAAGCACTGAGGCGTCCTGCCCTCCCTCTTATGATCTGCCTAAGTTCATAGAATCCACATTGCTGTCAGATGGCCATCTAGCCTCTGTTTGAAAACCTCCCAAGAAGGAGAGCCCACCACCTCCCGAGGAAGCCTGTTCCACTGAGGAACTGCTCTAACTGTCAGGAAGTTCTTCCTAATGTTTAGCCAAAAACTCTTCTGATTTAATTTCAGCCCGTTGGTTCTGGTCCGACCTTCTGCGACAACAGAAAACAGCTCCGTACCATCCTCTATAGGGCAGCCCTTCAAGGACTTGAGGATGGTTCTCATATCCCCTCTCAGTCGTCTCCTCTCCAGGCTAAGCATACCCAGCTCCTTCAACCTTTCCTCATAGGACTTGGTCTCCAGACCCCTCACCATCTTTGTTTCCCTCCTCTGGACACGTTCCAGCTTGTCTATCTCCCTCTGAAATTGTGGTGCCCCAAACTGAACACAATACTCTAGGTGAGGTCAAACCAGAGCAGAGTAAAGCGATACCATGGCCTGGACACTGTACTTCTGTTGATACAGCCCAATATCGTGTTTCCCTTTTTGGTTACCGTATCACACTGCTGACTCATGTTTAGTGTATGGTCCACTTAGACCCCTAGATCTTTTTCGTACATTCTACTGCCAAGACATGGACAGGTTTGCCAAGTGTTTCCATCTGGTACGCCTCAAGTGTAGGTCATCTCCAGAAATTCCAGGAGGAGCTGAGCGGCGCTCCCCCCCCTTTGACTCAGCCATGTTAAAATGGCCACATCTGGATGACTGGACCACTTCTGCCACTGCATCTGTAGCCTTCTTTGCATGAAACATTTGCACCTGCCTCCCCAACCCCATCCCCCTGGTGTTCTGCAGCTGTAGAGCAAGCCACCTTAGCATCTAAAGCTGTGCAGTCTGTTAACCAGATGCCGACATGCATAAGAACATAAGAGAAGCCAATGCTGGATCAGGCCAATGGCCCATCCAGTCCAACACTCTGTGTCAGACAGTGGCCAGAAATACCAGGTGCCATCAGGAGGTCCAGCAGTGGGGCTAGGACACCAGAAGCCCTCCCACTGCTGCCCTTCCCCCCAAGCACCAAGAATACAGAGCATCACCTGCCCCAGGGTCCCTATCTATACCTTGTGGCTAATAGCCACTGATGGACCTCTGCTCCATATATTAATCTAATTCCCCCTTGAAGCTGTCCATGCTTGTAGCCACCGCCACCTCTTGTGGCAGTGAATTCCATGTGTTAATCACTCTTTGGGTGAAGAAGTACTTCCTTTTATCCGTTCTAACCTGACTGCTCAGCAATTTCATTGAGTGCCCACGAGTTCTTGTATTGTTAGAAAGAGAGAAAAGTACCTCTTTCTCTACCTGCTCTATCCCATGCATTATCTTATAAACCTCGATCATGTCACCCCTCAGCCGTCGTTTCTCCAAGCTAAAGAGCCCCAAGCGCCTCAGCCTTTCCTCATAGGGAAAGTTCTCCAACCCTTTTATCATTCCAGTTGCCCTTTTCTGCACTTTTTCCAAAGCTGTAATATCCTTTTTAAGGTGTGGTGACAGAACTGTACACAGTACTCCAAATGAAGTCGCACCATTGATTTATACAGGGGTATTATGATATTGGCTGATGTGTTTTCAATACCCTTCCTAATAATCGCGAGCATAGCGTTGGCCTTTTTTATTGCAGAGCTGGCCCGTTCTTGCACCCGGCATTATTTATGCACCGAAGGGCCAGGATGCCATCGCTCTCTGCCACGTCTCTCTCAGAGGCAACTTGTTGGCTTTGGGTGAAAATCCCCTCCTGGGACACTTGGTGTGCAGCTGAAGGAACTCCTGCCATGAAATTGCATCCTTCAGTTAGCCTCAAGCAACCCCGAGCTGGGAATCCCCTCCCAAAATCATCCGTTTCTGGGAAACTGCTGAACTCCTCGGGGACACACGCAGCCGATCAGTAGCAGAAAGCCTGGCAGATATCCTTCGTCTTCCCAGCGGAAGTCGGAGCCTGAGCGGTTTCCACAAATGCCAGGGGAATGGCCGATTGTCATTCACTGGAGCACTTGCATGGCGTTTTGAATTCTAGACAGCGCTTGGCTCGAGGACAGCCGGAAGGAAGAGAAGCCCGGCAACTGGGGAAGCGATCGCATTGCAGGCGTCTAGAGTGCTTGCGGCAAAGCAGCACGTCACCCCAGAGTACATGAGCACTGAAGGCAGTCTCCAGGGGAAAGAAGGCTTAAAGTTTTAAGATCGGCAGCAGAGAGTACGTTCATTAATAACCCACTTCCAGCAAGCCGGCTGACTCTCCGAGCTCTTTCCTAGACAAGCTGCCTTGTTCCCCGTTTGTCTGCTCTCACTCGCTCGCTTCCCCGCCCCTGGTTTTTATTGATTTCCTCTGCCCAAACACCCGATAATGGCTGACGGGAGGAAGCGGGGAAATGCTAACCCTCTCTCAGATGATCGACTTTTGGAAAAGAGCACTTTGGGGCGGGTGAGCACCACGGAGGACTTTGCTCCAGGGGGGCTTGGAAGACGTCGTGCCGAGACAAGAGCCTGCCTCGCTGTTATCTAACCGCGGGGGCCAGTGGCTCACGGTGGTGAGCTGGGGGGGGGGGGAGCCAAACTTCCGGGGAAAGAACGAGCGTAAAACTAAATTATACAAAACAACAAGAATGCCTTTTGGTCTGAGGGCCGAAACGACAGAGCGGGAGCAAAGCTGCTTGGAATAATATTCCCAAATCCTTCCCGGCCTCTTTCAGCACTGAAAACACTGCAAGACCAACCGCACCGCTTAAAAACCAGAAGAACCTAATTCCTCATTTTCTGGAAGCTCAAAAGCAAGTTTAAACCGTTTCTGGGCATTCGGGCCTAACCCTGCCACGTGTTCAACCACTTTACGGCCATGTTTCATGTACTCTGGGGAGCAAAAGTCTATCAACTTCAAACGCAGAGCCAGTGTTACCTAGTGGTCAGAGTGTCAGATCAGGCTGAGGAGACACAAGTTCAAATCTCGGCTGAGTCACAAAACTCACTGCGTTAAGGCAGTCCAGAGAGCTGGCAGGCCTCAGAATTCAGTCCCAAAGTAAGCCTTCCTCGGGCTTATCAGGACACAATTTTACGTGCAGGGAAACGCAACACATCCCCTTACAAAGTCAAATATAACAAGAAAGCTGCGTTCTCTCCACCTGATCTACATTACAGAGTTGTTGGGTGGGGAGAAGAGAAGTCTAATCTACATAACAGGGTTGTTGTGGGGGTAGAATACAGGGGGTGGAGGGGAAGGAGGACGTTCACAGCACTTTGAGTTCCACAGAGCTAAGGTAGACCAGCACCACCTTCAAGACTAACAACATTTGGGGAAGGGGAGGAGCTTTCGTGAGTCACTGCTTGCTTCTCCAGATATGAAGTGAGGCGTGACTCACAAAAGCTCCCGCCTCCCTACCACTAATTTTGTCAGTTTTTAAGGTGCTCCTGGACTCTGGCTCTTGTCTACCGCTACAGACAGACTAACACAGCTACCCACCTTGATCTATCTCCGCAGGATTAAAAAATGTGAGTATTAATCGCACAAATGTCTATAAACCGTATACAGATGATCACTACCAATTCTAACACACCCAATTAATGGGAGCCAAAACTTTCTTACCTCTGTGCATTATCTTATGTTTCTCCCTCAGGTACGTGAGACCTTTTATTACCTGCAATCCAAAGCAGAGGTTATTATTTAAAAAAAAAATCAGCAGAATTGAAAATCATAGATTGCACAGTTGTTGTTGGTTTTTTAAAAGTCACAAGCATGTCTCCTTGATCGGAGCAAAACCTGCTCTGGGATGCAAATCAGAGGCCGAACTGCTCTGCCAAGTATGGACTGGGACCCACAGTGCACTTGAAATCGGAGGGCCAGACCCTCTAAAACTGATCCCCTTTACCCGTAGAGTCTAACTAAACATAATGAAATCCCCCTGTAATTTTTGCTCATTCCCCTAACACCATCCTAAGCTGCAACACGAAAGCTTATAACTCTGCTGGTCTTAAAGGTGGACATTGGACTCACAGTTTGCTTGTTATAAAGCCATGCACAAGAATAACTAAACCTTGGGGAGGCTTGAAAAGTTAATTTATTGGTACAAAGCAGTGGGCCGGCAACATGGGAGACGGATGGGAGAAGAGAAGAGATTGGATTTATACCCCACCCTTCACTACCTGAAGGAGTCTCAGAGCGGCTTACCATCTCCTTCCCTTCCCCACAACAGAGGCTGTGAGGTAGGTGGGGCTGAGAGAGCTCTTTCGAGGACTGCTCGTGAGAGAACAGCTCCGAGAGAACTTGTGACTGACCCAAGGTCACACCAGCACTGCATGTGGAGGAGTGGGGAATCAAACCCGGTTCTCCCAGATTAGAGTCCGCACTCCTAACCACTACACCAAACTGGCTCGATCATGTCACCGCTCAGCTATCGTTTCTCCAAGCTAAAGAGCCCCGTGGTTGACCGTGTCGAACACCACTGTCAGGTCGAGCTGTAGCCGAAACATAACAGCAGCACCAACCTTGCAGTCACATAGAGGCTTCCAGCCAAAGTGGGGTCATTCATAGCCTGTGCTTCCTATATAAACTGGGCCACACTAAATGGTATCTTTTTAAAAGAGGGAAACATCAATGCATATAAAATCTACTCAGATATGCCCATCCCGTTCTGCATGCTTGAAGAAGAAGAAAAAAACCCACCATCTGCCTGCCTTCTGGACTCAGACCTGCCGTCACCAGCTGCGTTTGGACTCCGCTTTCCAAACACCAAAACAACATACTTACAGCGATGCTAACTTTGCCCAGGATCTGTTCCGGGATTCTGCCAGCTTTTTTCAGGACCTGATCCAAGGAGCCGCCATCCTGACATGGAAGAAATGTTTAAACATTCAAAAGTGCCAACGACGTTGCAAACATACTGGGCGGTGTGAGAAAAGTGCCTTGAAAACTGATCAGAGAAGGAACCAATCTGGGAAGGCCAAGGGGCAAGAGGATCTGTGAAGGGCAGAGGTTGGACCGATGGAAAGCCTCATGGGGAAGAAGAAGAAGAGATTGGATTTATACCCCGCCCTGGCTACCCAAAGGTGTCTCAGAGCGGCTTACAAACTCCTTTCCCTTCCCCTCCCCACAACAGACACCCTGTGAGGTAGATGGGGCTGAGAGAGCCCTTGACAGAAACTGCTCTTTCTCAAGAACAGCTCTTATCAGAACTACAGCTTGCCCAAGGTCACATCAGCAGGTGCAAGTGGTGGAGTGGGGAATCAGACCTGGTTCTCCCAGATTAGAGTCCACGCACTTAACCACTACACCAAACTGGAATGCCAGCACAGGTGTTTCTTATCTGACATCAGAGAAGCCAGTGTTGGATCAGGCCAATGGCCCATCTAGTCCAACACTCTGTCACACAGTGGCCAAAAATACCGGGTGCCATCAGGAAGCCCACCAGTGGGGCCAGGACATTAGAAGATGCTTTCAGCTCCTATACAGCAGCAAATGGGTACCCAGCTTTTGATCTCTAGCAGTTGGTGAGGGGGAAGATGCCCAGGTGCCTGCCACCCTAGGGGTGCAGTCTCACGGTCCCTGGCACCAGCTGCTTACAGCTACCAGCAGTGCGCCAGACACCAGCTCCTGTTGCACACACACGTGACGGGGATCATAAGAATGTACACGTGTCAAAGGAGTTAAGTCAGTTTGGAGAGCTGGCAGGCCTTAGAATTCAGTCACAAAGTAAGCCTGCCTTGGGCTTATCAGGACACGACTTCATGTGTGAGGAAACACAAAACACCCCCTTACAAAGTTAAATATATGCTGCCGTTGCTAAGAGCTTTGGGAGAGGAGGAACGGCATCGGCCCCGTATATTTTTAGCGAAAAGCAGCCATTAAGGCAAGGAGCGGGCTTTCAAGCGGAGCCACCTCGCAAAACCAAGAGTCAAACAATTTGATTTCTTCACATACAGAACCACGAATCTCACTTTTTCCAAGGCAGAGATATCTGCCACGTGTCACGAAACCACAGGCTGAGAGCTCCCAAGCCCAATTAACACCCCAAAGACTCTCCGTCCCTTGTTAAAAAGATTCGGACCGAGTCGCAGACGCCAGCTGGTTGGCCTTGGGCAGCGGAAGAGCCCTCACTAACTGACGGAACTGTAGAAACGAACAGCAAAATACTCGGTACGCTACACAGCCTGGCAGAAATCATCCGCAATGCCCAAACTTTGTCTCTGTTGCTCCTGAGAGATGTCTGGGTTAGTGTGACCAGTGGATCATGCACCACAGAAGCCCAGCAGGAGAGAATGCCTACAGGAGAGGAAGTCAAGAATCACCACTAGTGCAATGAAACTAGGAAAGGAGCAGTCGTGTGGTGCCTTCAAGGCCAGCAGATTTCTTGTGGCTTCTGTGGACTCCGGTCTACTTTGTCAGCTCTGACTGAATGAGTTCCAAGCCGCAAGAAACGGTTCCTCGATAAATCTGGCGGCCTTGGAGGTGCCGTGTGACTCCTCGAAGTTCTTGCTGCCCCACACCAAACAGGGCCGCTTTTCTGGAACTTGGCACGTGGAAGCTGAAGGCATGCGGCATGGCACAGCACCATACGAAAGCTCCAAAACTTCAGAAAATGGGGTCAAGACAGAGGAGATATGTGCAAGAGGGACTTTGCCATTTACTATTTCTGCTTGCAACTTTTTTTTAACCACTCAAAGCATCTAGGTGGCCAAATTGCGGCTCGGGAGCCGCATCCGGCTCTTTCATACATATTGTGCGGCTCCCGGCAGGGTGGCTGGGGAAGCGAAGGGGAGGCATACCTCCCCGACTGATCTCCCCTTCCCCGGCTAGTGTTCCCCTCCCTGGGTAGGTTTGAGGTGGGAAGGAGCAGAGAAAGAAAGCAACTCTAACTTTAAATGCATTCGCAAAGCCCCGTCCCCACCTGCCAGTTTGGAGAAGGCATTTTTCTCTTTAAATCCCTTTTCCACGCCAAGCCAGCTGGCATGGGGGGGGGCTTGGAGGACAGATTAAAGTTAAAGTTGCCTTCTTTCTACCTCTCCCTCCCTCCCTCCCTCCCCCATCTCTCTCTCTCTCTCTCTTCCTCCCTCCCCCATTTGTCTGCTTTCTGTTTCCCTCTGTTTCCTTCTTCTTTCCACCTCTCATTTTCCCCACCTTTCTCTTTCTCTCTCCCTTCCTTCCATCCTTCCTCCTCATCTAGTTTCTTTCTTTCTTTCTTTCTTTCTTTCTTTCTTTCTTTCTTTCTTTCTTTCTTTCTTTCTTTCTTTCTTTCTTTCTTTCTTTCTTTCTTTCTTTCTTTCTTTCTTTCTTTCTTTCTTTCTTTCTTTCTTTCTTTCTCTTTTCCTCTCTCTTTCTCTCTTCCTCCCCCATCTATTTGCATTCTTTCCACCTTTCTTTCTTTCTCTCTCTCTGTTTCTCCCTTCCTTTCTCTCTTCCATCCTTCCTTCCCCCTCCCTCCCTCCTCCCATCTCTCTTAGACAAATAACTATCATTAGCAAAACAAATAAATATCATTGGACAAATAAATATCATCAATATCTGTTTTTACCCCTTTTCTTTTTATTTTTGGCAGTTTCATTTAATGTTAATAAAAAGCAAATGTGCATGTTTTCATAAAAATCTGTGTGTGATACTTGTTCATGTCTTGAGACTCTCAAACATCTGATGTTTATTCGATGTGGCTTTTATGTTAAGCATGTCTGGCCACCCCTGATCTAGAACCACCCAGTATTGTTACCCATGCGGAGTTCTTTACTGGCACAGAATTTCAATACCTGAAACAAAGTTTTAGTCCAGTGGCACCTTTAAGACCAACAAAGTTTAATTCTGGGCATGCACGCCAAAGTTTACACCCAGAATAAAACTCTGTCGGGCTTAAAGCTGCCACTGGACTTAAATTTTGTTCTGCTGCTTCGGACCAATACAGCTACCCCACCTGAATACCTGAAATGATATCTCTCTTGGGAAATCTTTTAAGTACCATTTCTGCTTTTTATAGGCAGCCTTCACCCTGGGTGAACTCCATAAAATCTGAATTCAAGCAGAAAAAATTACAGCCCTCCAATTTCCCACCGGCCACATGCTCATCTTGCTATTAAAAGCAGCTGGGCGGCTTTTTTAGCAGGACCAGGGTTTGGTTTTGGTTTTGCTTTTGAAAACGGCTTTAGCCAGTCATTTTTAGCATCAGAAGGTGGTTCTTTTTTAAAAGCTGTTTTGGTCTGGCGCTCACCAGGCTCGAAAAGAAATCTGAATGTTCTAAAAATCTAGTAAGACACAGGGAGGGGAAAACAAACTTGACCCAAAAACTGGAATCAAGAACCACAAGGGTAAGAAAGAAGTCTGATAAAGGGCCAATATTAAAAACCTGGCTGAAACTTACGATATACAAAAATGAAAGCCTCGTTGAAAAGTTCAAGTGTCCTAAACGCAAGGGCCCGTACACATGACCTGACACGTTTCCGCCCTATTGGGGCCTTCTTCAGAGGTCAATCAGTATTGAGGCACATGTAACTTTAATATATATTACAATAAGATAACCAATAAGTGAATACCGGACCAAGAAAAGGAAGGTTAAGTGGCAAGATATACAGACACAAGACAAAGATGTTTGTGAGGCCTCTAAAGATGAAAATCATATTTGCTTGAGGACTCTCTAGCTCTGACTTTGATAATCACACAGGTGCTTCTTGGACCTAAACTGGAAGGTGTTCTAATTCAGCAACTGTGCATTTGGCACCAGACGCATGACTCTCATCTCTAGAGACCTCCGAAGAAGGCCCCAATAGGGTGGAAATACGTCAGGTCACATGTACTGGCCCTTGCGTTTGGGCCACTTGAACTTTTCAACGAAGCTTTCACTGGGCCCTTATATGTTTCTAACTGTCTAATAAATACATGTATTTTTGTATGTCATAAGTTTCAACCAGGTTTTTAATATTGGTGTCAGACTCCTGCAGCAATCAAAATCAACAACCAGCTTCTTCAGAAGTAAAGTTTATTGAGCAGTATTGGCAGTGCGTCTATACTTAGGGATCTGTGTTAAGAATAAAAGGGGGAAAGCATGGGCTGGACACATGGTTCAATCACCGGGTGGCATGGAGCCCATCAAGGCAAAAAGTGGGATCTGCCAAGAAGTAACAGACCCGCGTTCCCAGAAATGGTGTTACAGCTAGGAACCAAGGTCATGCACATAAAACATACAAATAAAAGAGCAACACCAAGACAGTGAGAGAATCGAAACTTACACACTCCAAGCAGTAATTCACCTCCCTCCCTCCAACACAAGCCTCAATGGCAGCTAGCTGACAATTGGCCCTTGATCAGACTTTGTTCTAAAAACCTAGCCATTCGCACGACAGACTTTTTACAGCCCCCCCCCCCCCCAGCTTTCTTTCTATCAGGCAAACAGGAATTTGCAACGAAGCACCCATTCCAGGGGCACTAGCCCCAGTCAGGATACTGTCCCTGGTCCACGGCCTGTGCCCTCAGCGTAAGAGCCGCCCTCGGCTCTCCGGCTCACGATGCAAAGGGAAAAGAAGGATCGTGTGGGAAGGGGGAAAGGGTTTCCGCAAATCTGCCCAAACAGACCCTTCAAGCGCAGGTTTTAAAGAGGCCAATGGGACGGGATGGCAGGCGGCCCTCTCTGCTGAATCAGGTCTCCAACCAAATCCCTGTGAAGAGGGGGAGAGGCAGGCCCATAGCCAGGATTCTGTAGCTTGTGCTGCAGATGTTTTTTTTCTGGTGGGACTGCCATTATTTTTCTGTCTGTACACAACTGTACTTTTGAGAGCAGGCACCATTTTCTAAACAGGGAACACCTTCTGGGTTCCTCTCACACCCCTTACACAGAGATTCTGTCACCACCACCTCCCAGAAAGCAAACACGGACCCCTGCTTCCTGCACATGATACTCACACGACCCCACCTCCACCTTTAGACAGATGTTAATAAATAATTCTAAAAGCATTTTTCTGGATAAATGCCTGTGAGGCTGTGCCTTTAAGAGGGGGGGCAGAGCCCCAAATAACCCCATTGTAGCTACGGGCCGGTGGGGGGGAGAAGAAGGAGAAGAAAAGGAGGAGGAGGAGAAAGAGGAAGAGGACACAGAGGAGGAGAAGGAGGAGAAGAAGAGGAGGAGGAGATTGGATTTATACCCCGCCCTTCACTTGGAGTCTCAGAGTGGCTTAAAACTCCTTTCCCTTCCCCTCCCCACAGCAAACACCCTGTGAGGTAGGTGGGGCTGAGAGAGCCCTGACAGAAACTGCTCTTTTTTTCAAGGACAGCTCTGAGAGAACTATGGCTTGCCCAGGTTCATCCAGCAGCTAAAGGTGGAGGAGTGGGGAATCAAACCCAGTTCTCCTAGATTAGAGTCCGCGCACTTAACCACTACACCAAACTGGAGCTGAATTGCCATCCTGCCTCCACCTCCTGGGACTCCAGGACCAGAAGGAACTCTGTCCCTACTCAGAGAAAAATGGCAGTTCTGGGTGGGTTCAACACCCTCTGTACCGCCGCACTTTGTGTTCCATCTACCCTTTGCTTTGTGGGTCTTCCTGCCTTCATATCTAGTTCCACAGTGCATTGGGCTTAGTAAGTTGAGGCTCTTCCTTCCTTTCCCCTCTCCCACATGTCTTCATTTTAACTTCTTGGTTGCTTTTCCTGCCATTTAATTTTCCTTTTAGCAGGGAATCAAATTTCCATCCCATTGCATAAGGCATATTAGCAATCGTGCACAAGGAAGACAAAAAAAGGGATCTAAAGAGAAAGGTTTCTACTAAAAGACGGAAATAACCGTGCATAACATCTTCGTGCGCTGGGGCGGGGGGAGGGATCTTGCAAAACCCTATTTTTGCCGGCACCTTTTCCCTTAAGTCCCAAAGCTGTTCCATGCATAACATTTGGGCGCAGCCACAAAAGTGTTCAACACCTCCTCCAGGGCGAAGAGGATCAAGGGATTGGACTGACTTTCAGGCACAGAATTTATTCCAAGGAGGAGGGTCCATATGGCGAAACAAAGGTGGACAGATGTCCAGAATAAAGTGCTAACTTTTCCTATCAGAGTTGAAAAGAAAGCTAAAAATAACAACGTTCACCATGGAAGGTGTTTTGGGTTGGGTGAACGAAAACCTCTCTCACTCTGCTGAAAATGGAAGAAGAGGAGATTGGATTTATACCCCGCCCTTCACTCCTTGAAGGAGTCTCAGGGTGGCTTACAATCTCCTTCCCCTCCCCATAACAGACACTCTGTGAGGTCAATGGGACTGAGAGAGCTCTCCCGAGAACTGCTCTTGAGAGAACAGCTCTGAGAGAACTTATAACTGACCCAAGGTCACACAGCAGCTGCAGGTGAAGAGGTGGGGAATCAAACCCAGTTCTCCCAGATTAGAGTCTGCGCTCCTAACCACTACACCAAACTGCATTTCTCTTTTCCCTTCCCCTCCCCTCCCCACAACAGATACCCAGTGAGGTAGGTGGGGCTGAGAGAGCTCTTTCAAGGACTGCCCTTGAGAGAACAGCTCTGAGAGAACTTGTAACTGACCCAAGGTGGAGCAGCTGCAGGTGGAGAGGTGGGGAATCAAACCCAGTTCTCCCAGATTAGAGTCTGCGCTCCTAACCACTACACCAGACTGGAGGGACAAACTTTGCCAGTATCTCACAACTATCCAGTGGCGGGTTCAACATGTTGCCAAAATCAGCCCCGGTCTTAAGTTCCAGATTAAAAGACTACTGGGAGGAGACAGGAAAGAAGCAGAGGTTCCGTATTCCGGTGGGTGGGGGAGAAGACTTTTTCTCTCTTAGTACGTGTGGGTGCCCCATTCCCACCATCCACAAAGACAGATGACTCTGATTCTCCAACTTTACAGCAGGGCACGGAGCAGTTTTCAAGGCAGGGCCCCAAAGGGGATGGGTGGGCTGTCTAGCCAAATAGCTGGGACTGAAGGGAGACTTGGATGGGAGACCACCAAGGAAGACCAGGGTTGTTACACAGAGGAAGCCAGTGGCAAACCACCTCTGTTCACCTCTTGCTTGGAACGCCTTATGGGCAGGGTCGCCAGGAATCGGCTGCAGCTTCACAGCACACAATCATTATTATTATTCAACCTCACCACCCTTTTCAGCATCTTAACACATCTCTCCGACAAGAAGCAATACTCCGCAGGGAAGGCTCTCAAAGCCCGAGAGACATACCCGGCGACAAAGCGGCTTACCATGTGCTCCATACAAATGCTGATCTCTCCATCGCTGTAAAACGCTCCGTAGAAGCCCACAATATAGGGAGAATTGCATTCGTGCAAGACCTGCAGTTCGCGGATGATCTGGTTCCGGATCGCTGGCTTGATCTCCAGGTGAATTAACTATAAAACAATCAAATTTGACATCATGTCCTTCGCAGGCTTATGGGATTTTTTTAAGCATACCCTGGATGAAGGGGCATGCTGTACTGGTACAGAACAAGAAGAAGAAGAGACTGGATTTATACCCCGCCCTTCACTACCCGAAGGAGTCTCAGAGCTGCTTACAATCTCCTTTCCCTTCCCCTCCCCACAACAGACACCCTGTGAGGTAGGTGGGGTTGAGAGAGCTCTGACTGAGAACTGCTCGTGAGAGAACAGCTCTGTCAGAACTATGGCTTGCCCAAGGTCATCCAGCAGCTGCATATGGAGGTGTATGGAACTTTGCTCTCTCCCAAGAGGCAGCAGGGCTGCATTTCAGAAGAAGTTTGGGGGATGAACATTTCAAAATACAGGGGGACAAGATTCGGAATCTGCATTTCTCTCCAGAATCGTTCCCTAGACCTATCAGCAGTGTTCCCTCTAAGCTGGATTTTTGTCTTAGCTCAGGAAGGAGGGCTCCAGAGCAAACTAATTTACACAACAGCCAATTCACTGGCTCACAACTTTAATGCCTGTAGCTTAGAGGGAGCACTGCCTCTGTGAACAGCCCAACAAACTGCAGAGAAAACTGCCTTTCCATGTGTCGGCTCCACAACTGTATCCATGTCGCATTTTACCCTGCCAAGCATGTACAGCTCAAAATACCAGCCAGAATTGGCCAGGATCTAGGAAGCAGCAGTTAACAAAGATCCTGGGTCATTTCAGCAGAGCCCGAGACTGCTGGCTGGTTTACTTACGTGGTGTCACCTTTTCTCCCCCAGAGTAGCCTGAAGCAGCTCACAAAAGAATTTTCTCCTCCTCCATCATTCTGTTCGATCCTCAAAAACAACAACTCTGTGAGGTAGGCTAGGCTGAAGAGGGCGTGACTGGCCCACGGTCACCCAGCAAGCAACTCTGGCCGTGAAAGCCTTCGACAACATATTGATCTTAGAAAAGCTTGCCATAGCTAGAAGAGGGCAGATACGTCAACTCAAAGCGACCCAAAGGTAAGGTCAGTTAACGGTGCTCACCTTCCTTGCCATGATGAGACCAGAAGGCTTGTGGGACACTTTGAAGACCACCCCGCCGTTCCCCGCACCGAGTTCACTGATCTTCTCGAAGTCGTCATCTTTCAGCTCCCCGACTTTCTGTTTCTGAGTGAGGAAGGCCTCGAGACGTTTCCGCTGCTGCTCGTCCAACTCTAACTCCTCCAACTTCTTCTGCAGGGCTTCCAAATTTGTCCTGGGCAGGAAGGAAAGAGGAAAAAGCAGCCATTTACTTAAAGAAGTTTCCCATTCCCTTCTAGGCTGTGACACATTATGGTCTCATGCAGGGTTCCCTCTGAGCTGAGTTAGTGTGAGCTAGCTCACAAGTTTTTTAGCCTCCAGCTCACACATTTTTGTCTTAGCTTTGGAAGGATGGCTCCAGAGCAAACTAATGTATGCAGCAGCCAAATCGCCCACTCTCAACTTTAATGCCAGGAGCTCACAAAGCAGCATTTTTGCTCACAAGACTCCACAGCTTAGAGGAAGTATTGGTCTCATGAATATTTTTAAAAGGGAAAAGGATTGCCAGTCAAGGGCTCTCCTTCTTTGGAGGTTTTCAAGCAGAGGCTCGATGGCCATCTGACAGCCATGCTGAACTTAGGCAGATCACGAGAGGGAGGGCAGGAAGGGTTGCCGCCGTGCTTAGTTCTGGTGGCCCTTTCTTACACGCTCAGGGAATTGGTGATTGCCACTTTGGGTTCAGGAAGCAATTTTCCTCCAGGCCAGTTTGGCCGGGGATCCTGGAGGTCTTTTATCATCATCTGGGCATGGAGCAGGGGTCATTGAGGGTGTGGGGGGCATTTGTGAATTTCCTGCATTGTGCAGGGGGTTGGACTGGATGACCCTGGAGGTACCTTCCAACTCTATGATTCTATGTTGCCTTGGGGAAGGGACCCGGTTTTTGAACCATAGCCTTAGTGGGGCCCTTGGGAATCCGGTGGCCTCCGTCTGGCTGGAAGCTTGCTGGCAAGTTGCAACTGGTTTGGGTGACTTGCTTCTGAGTAAGCCCATTAAGCATTGCCCACCCACGTTTAAATGTATCTTCGTAGCTGCCAAAGCATGAATCTTGCTCTGTCAAGGAACCAGGTAGTCAGCCGTGTTGAACAGCAGAACAAATTTAGAGTCAGCAGCAGAACAAATTTAGAGTCGAGTAGCACCTTTAAGACCAACAAAGGTTTATCCAGGGTATGAGCTTTCATGTGCAAGGCACGCTCTTTCAAATGCACTGGAATTGCAGATGAGGTTCTAAACTTACAGACAGGGATGTAACAGCAAATTAACATGTCACACAATGATGATTAAGTTATGAAAAGCGGAAACACTAAATAACAAGTTAAGGTTATAAGGTCAACAGTTGTAAAGCAATAAATATGTCACAATAGCAGATAAGGTGTTTTTTCTAATTGTGGGAAGGTAACAGGGTCTTAATTCTCTCCTCTGAGGCGTAACTTAAACATCATTATTGTTACATTCTAATTTGCTGTTAAATCCCTGCCTATAAATTTAGAACCTCATCTTCCATTCCAATGTATTTGAAAAAGTGTGCCTTGCACATGAAAGCTCATACCTTGAATAAACTTTTGTTGGTCTTAAAGGTGCCACTGGACTCTAAACCTGTTTTGCTTCTACTGCTTGCTGGGTGGCACTAGAAGAGCTGGGTTCGAGTCCAGTGGCACCTCAGAGACCAACAAGGTTTTTAGGGTATAAGATTTCCAGAGTCAAACCTCAACAAAGGGAGGTCCGACTCCCAAAAAATGACAAAGGGAGGTTTGACTCTTGAAAGCACATCCCTTGAAGATCTTGTTGGTCTTGAAGGTTCTGCTGGACTCGAACCCAGCTCTTCCACTGCAGGTCAGCACAGTTGCCCTCTGAAACTTGCTTTGTCCAAACGCTGACCCGGATGCTTGGTACCAAATTCCAGGCCTTCGCAACCCAGAAGCATTCAAAATTTTGTGACTTTATACAGCAGTCATTCTCAGCAATCCTGAGCATTAAAAACCTTCTTGTTCTAGCTTTGTGTCTTCCTTCTACGCTCACTTCCATAACTGCCTTACGTTTTTTCACCTCTGATGTTGCGGTTCCCACAGGACAACCTGCTCTGTTCTGTTTATACAAATCATAAAACATGCAATAAACAGAGAGCTTTTGGAAGGGAGGGACTTGGATGGATCCTCACACCAGAGGAAGGGTGTTGCATAAATTTCTATGTGCTTCTGATTAAGTTATGTTCAGTGTTCCCTCTAAGCTGGGTTCGTGTGAGCTAGCTCACAGTTTTTTTAGCCTCTGGCTCACACATTTTGGTCTTCGCTCAAGAAGGATGGCTTCAGAGCAAACTAATTTATAATCTCTCACTCACAACTTTAATGCCGGTAGCTCACAAAGTAGAATTTTTGCCCACAAGACTCCACAGCTTAGAGGTAGCACTGGTTATGTTAGACCTGAGGCATCTAGGATTTTGCGAGTCCTATCAATGGCTGAGTGTTCCCAGCACTGAAGTAACCTAAAAGTTCAGATT
Source organism: Gekko gecko (assembly GCA_029375565.1). NCBI lineage: Eukaryota > Metazoa > Chordata > Lepidosauria > Squamata > Gekkonidae > Gekko > Gekko gecko. The sequence goes on from JAPDNY010000017.1 coordinate 16,437,613, forward strand.
ATGGCCAAAGGGAAGTAGAATCCCTGCAGACTGACATGATTTCTTTAACCTTTTAAGTAACTTATTCACTAGTTTGATCCAGGTAGTTAGCTGTCTCGGTCCTAAGCAACAGAACAAAGTCTGTGTCAGGTAGTCCTGCCATGATGGATGGAGGGGAGGGGAGGATGGATGTGGGCGCCATGGTGGCGTGACGGGCGGGAGGTTGGGATGTAGGGGTGTTGATTTATGCCTGTTGTGTGAGAATGGAATGTGGCTCTGGTAACCCCTATCTGGTGGACTAAACATTTTGACCTTGGAGAGTCAAGCTGCGAGCTTTCCTATCTCTTTCAAAGCTGCAGCTTGCTGAGAGTAATGGGGGCGGTGGGAACTTCATTAGCGTAGTAACTTTCGATTCCCACTCGCATGTTATTCCCTGATTGGTAGAAGGGGGGGTCCCCATTCACCCCCTTCCCTGTATAACCGCCTGCTTTCTGTAACCAAGTTATTCTGAACAATGTATCTGCTCCAGTGACCTTTCTATTGCAGCTTCCTAATAAACGCTATTCTTGTTTGAACCACAAGGCATGGTGTTTGGCTGACTGAGTTAGGACTTCTGACAGTCTGAGTCCAGTGGCACCTTGAAGACCAGCAAAGTTTAATTCTGGGTAGAAGCTTTCGAAGAAGTGTGCACGCACACAAAACAAGAAGACGAAGAAAAGAGAAGAAGAGGAGATTGGATTTATACCCCAGCCCTTCACTCGGAGTCTCAGAACGGCTTACAAACTCCTCTCCCTTCCCCTCCCTACAACAGACACCCTGTGAGGTAGGTAGGGCTGAGAGAGCTCTTTCAAGGACTGCCCTTGAGAGCACAGCTGAGAGGACTTGTGACTGACCCAAGGTCACCCAGCTGGCTGCATGTGGAAGAGTGGGGAATCAGACCCGGTTCTCTCCTAACCGCTACACCAAACTGGCTCTTATACCCAGAATTAAACTTTGCTGGTCTTAAAGGTGCCACTGGACTCACATTTTGTTTCATTCAGCAGTTGTTACGCTTTTGCAGAATGCAGTCTGTCTTTGCTAGCCACGTGGAAGAGCAAATAGCTGAACCAGGAATTCGTATGATATTCCAAAACCATGAGGAATCTTATTCGGCCACATTTTTGGACTCCTGGGATCTCAGCAGGCATCGTTCACACCTTAAGCACCTCTTTGCAGCCCAGTGAGCAAGAGCTGGAACCTGTGCCGGATACCACGCACTGCAAGCCCACCAAACTGCAGCTTGGTCAAAACAAATATCTAGTTAGCTGTAGGGCACTACGACACGGACATCCACAAGAAAGCGGAACACCAAAAGGCATCCGTCTGGCTCCTTGGAGACGCTGGACCACGTCAGACTTGATTTCAGTGCCATCATCCACCAAGTGGCCTCTCTGGGTCACCGTGGCCACTGAGTCACCACGCCACCCCTGCAGAAAGCATTCTCAGATTCAGCCGGGAGGACGCCGGGAGGGATGGCGCCCCACAGCTCTGGACAGCTCCTGTGTATACTTCAGGTGCTTATCTGTGCCCGTTCACCGGCCGTTACGTAACACTGCACAAAAACTTCTCCTGGCTTATGGTTTATTTATGCAAAGAAGGATGGGGAAATCAGTCAGAAGCTAAACCAAAGGAGACACAAAGAGAACAGCTTTGAATCCAGGGCAGCCGTCTTTCCCAGATGCCCCTTGATGAAACTAGTGAAAGCGGTGGTTTTTAAAATACTCGATTCTTCTGCATTTGAGACCATTTCCTCTTACTCCACTCATAGCCCAGGAATCACTGGATGGGTCAAATGGTGTCTTCTGCAAACCGCAGACTGCTGCTGGTTTGGATTTTCTAGACCTTCATAATGTGAGAAAGACCCTGACTTGGTAGCCTAGGCAAGCCCGATCTTGTCAGATCTCGGAAGCTAGGCAGGGTCGACTCTGGCAAGGGCTTGGATGGGAGACCTCCTTGGAATACCAGCAGTTGGGAGGCGGGGGCGGGCTTTATTCAGCCACCTCTCTGAATATCCTCCAGGCCCCTAATAGGGGTCAGAGGTCGCCATGACTTCCAGGTTCACACACACATGCACACACCGACTTACAATTCCAAAAAAAAAAAGTAATGTACACTCATGATGTGAGAAAGAGAGAATGGAAAGCTTTAATGTGATCCCAAGATGAACTGCCACATATGCACCTTGCTAACCAACTAGAGTGCCACGGAAAATAAAAGCCATGCCTCTTAGGAACACCCTGAAAATTTTGCATTTTCCAAATCTCAACAGGAGAGATTCTTTTTGGTCTAGGAGTCATTTCTCTGCATTAACCCAGAATTCTCCCACCCACCACTGGTCAAAAGAGCTGTTGGCAGCCAAGCTATTGCAACACTGGAAGTCTAAATGCCTTTCATAAGCTTGGGAACTCATCGCCGTTATGTTCTAGGTTTCCAAGAAGCTACTGATGCCAGACGTGAGATTCTGGGTACTGTTCAATGCATGCCTTTAACCAGGGCTTTTTTTGGTAGAAAAAGCCCAGCAGGAACTCATTAGCATAATAGGCCACACCCAACAGCAGAGACTCATCAGTGTATTAGGCCACACCCCTGATGGTGCAGCTCATTAGCATATTAGGCCACACTCCGTGTTACCAGAAGTGTGGTCATCCAGCCATACCCACCTTTTACTTCTTATTCTGTTTAACTTGTTGGTTGTCAAAACCCAGGGCTTCTTTTGTAGCAGGAACTCCTTTGCATGTTAGGCCACACAGCCCTAATGCAGCCAATCCTAATGAGTTTCTGCTGTTGGGTGTGGCCTATTATGCTAATGAGTTCCTGCTGGGCGTGGCCAACTTGGGAGCCAGCCTGAACTCCGTTCCTGTGCGTTCCTGCCCAAAAATAGCCCTGGCTTTAACTAAACATGCCTGACCTGGACGGCCACGGCTACTCTAGTCTCGTGAGATCTCGGAAGCTAAGCAGCATCGGCCCTACATCAGCTCTGACTTCACAGCGCTATCTACCATCGCCACCGACGCACATGCCACGGAGCCATGCCAGAGGCTAGGAGGGTCATGGTTTCCTAGCCAGCGAGCCCCCCTCCCCATCAGAACTCTGCAACAAAAGCAAACCGAAAAGCCAGCGGCCCCTGCAATCTCTCACGCGCCTGCTTCAAAAATAACTGAAGCACAAGCTAAAGGAAAGACACACACAGACACACACACGTGCGGTGTAGAAACAGCTGCTGCCTTCTGCCTCTTGTCTTTATCTAGACAATCAGAAGACGAAAATCAGAACAGGCTATCATTAAGGCAGAGAGAGAGAGAGAGAGCCTGCGTGATCGCTCTCTGCAGTAAATAGCCCGAGTGTCAATGTAATCTGATTATATACTTCCTGCCTTTGGAAGGTCACAGATGAGAGAGGAAAATAAGAAGCTCAGAATTCCCCTGAGGGATGTGGGTTTCTGAGCCACCACCCCCTGGCCCTGCCACCAGTTGAATGCACTGGGCTAAATGACAGCTGAGCCAAGAGTCTCAGAAACTCCTGGGCAAATAGGGATGCCAGCCTCCAGGTGAGACCTGGGGATCTCCCAGAATTACAGCTCATCTCCAGACCAATGCTCCCTCTAAGCTGTGGAGCCTTGTGAGCAGAAATTCTACTTTGTGAGCTACTGGCATTAAACTTGTGAGCGAGCCATTTGGCTATGGCGTAAATTAGTATGCTCTGGGGCCATCCTTCCTGAACTAAGACAAAAATGTGTGAGCTGGAGGCTAAAAAACGACGAGCTAGCTCGCACTAACCCAGCTTAGGGGGAACACTCCTCCAGACTATAGAGATTGGTTCCCCTGGAGAAAATGGATGCTTTGGAGGGAAGTCTATGGCACTGTACCCCACCAAGGTCCCTGTTTTCCCCAGGCTCAATCCCAAAATCTTCAGAGTTTTCCCAACCCCAACAAATTGGGGTTCCAGGTGTTACACAGATCTGATCCATTGAAGGGGAGGCCCGGTAAAGGAAGGACACCTGCCGCTTCAACTAGAAGCCTGGCAGAAGAGCTCCATCTTGCAGGCCCTGTGGAACTGTACAAGGTCCCACAGGGCTTTGATCTCATACAGGAGCTCATTTCACTTAGTTGAGGCAAGACGGACGTCCCTGGGGCCGGGGACAGAATACACCAATGCACAGGGCAGGTCTGTAATGATCAACCTTCAACTTGTCCTCTGAAAAATCCCATCTTTCCACCTCACACCATATTCCCCTCGTAGCACGGAGGTTTTTGTTCTGCTTGGAGTTGTCATGAAGGGTTAGAAGGCTCCATATTATGCCTGGCGTCAGAAAGAGATGAGGAAGATTGCCGGCCTTTGTTGTTCCAATAGAGAGATGCCATTTGTGTGTGTGTGGGGGGGGTTCTTGCTCAGAGAAACTATGATGCAACCTGAAGTCCTTCTTTTCTGAAGAAGTGTGCCTTGCACACAAAAGCTGATACCCGGAATAAAATTCTGTTGATCTTAACAGGGGCCGCTGGACTCAAACTTTGTTCTGTTGCTTCAGACCAAAACGGTGACCCACCTGGATCTACGATGCAACCTGAAGCTGAAGGCAGCCATGTAAATTTGACTTCTCCACCAACACTGAGCACAGGGATGCTGGTGAGAAAAGGTTTTTAAAAGCATAGCCTGAAACGTCTTTCTTCTCTCTTTATTTCGTAACGTCTAGCCAGAAGAATAGTATTGGAGAACTCCCAAGTTTGCATGCTGGCTGATTTCACACATGTTGGATAATGCACTTTCAATGCACCTTATGAATCATTTGCAACCACAAACAATTGGTAAAGTACATCAAAAGCGCATTATCCAGCATGTGCAAAAGCAGTTGCCATTCTTGTGTCATTGCAACTGGTCCCAACAAAGGTATTATGTGGACTGTGTTTATATTTAAAACTCCCACATACTTAGTTTGGTATAGAGGTTAGCAGCCCAGACTCTAATCTGGGAGAACTGGGTTTGAGTCCCCACTCCTTCACATGCAGCTGGTGGTATGACCTTGGGTCAGTCACAAGTTCTCTCAGAGCTGTTCTCTCACGAGCAGTCCTCGAAAGAGCTCTCTCACAGGGTGTCTGTTGTGGGGAGGGGAAGGAAAAGGAGATTGTAAGCTGCTCTGAGACTCCTTCTGCTAGTGAAGGGTGGGGGTATAAATCCAATCTCTTCTCTCTTTCTTCTCTCTTAAAAACGGTTCACCGGATCACTGTGTTCTTGATAAACTTATAGGGTAGAAAAATACCCCGCGAGGTTAAAAAAAAATTCCCCAATGGCAACAATGAGCAGATCATCTGGGTTTTATTTTCTACCCAGTTTATTTTTAAAAAACAGAAAGTAAACTGTAAGTGGCTGTACCTTGGCGACATTGTTTACGACTATAACAGAGGGACAATGTCCTAAGACGAAAAGGTTCTAGAGCCACTATCCTCTGAATTCTACCAGAAAAAGTACAAGGGGGACAGACAATTCCTCTTTTAAGTGTTTGCACTTTTAAGCGGGCCATTCGGAGGGCAGCCCCTCTCCCACTGGAACAGATAATCAACTAAACAGATACTGAAATTGTGGGTTTTTTCTGCAATTCTTGGAGCAATGCAGTGAGCAAAGGGAGGGAAAGAGACCTAGCAATAAAGAGCTTTTGGGGAGAACATTCAACCTGCTCTTGTTATATTTCAGGATCTTCTCCTTGAGAGGTAATTAGCAACTCCTTTGCCGCCTTCTTGCTTTAATTGTCATGCAGAAAAGAAGGGATTTTGACTGTCGGAGACACGCTGAGGCAACTCCAGAAGCTTCTCCCCATTTCTCGTCCTCCTCCCCCAAGTCTTTCTAATCACAGTTCTTCATGCAAATTGCACCACGAACAGCCTCCTACCTTTCGAAAGGTGACAGGTGCGTGTGTAGGTGCTGGAATAGCTGTTTCTGCGTTGGGGCTCCTAAACTCTTAGATCTTTACTTTCTTCGAAAACACGTTTGGAACACTCTGTACAAGTGCCACGCTTCTGTACACGGGAGTCTCTTAAAGCACCTTCAATTTTTTTTTTTAAATCAAAAACAGGATGGAATTCGCCCAGGTAGCTCCTGATCGAAACGGAGACGCTAACTGAAACCAAGCTGGGCAAATGACCTGTTATTTCAAAGAGCTTCACCAACCACTCTGCCAATCCATGCATAGCCAGTTTGGCGTAGTGGTTAAGAGCGTGGACTCTAATCCGGGAGAACCGGGTTTGATTCCCCACTCCTCCACTTGCAGCCAGCTGGGCGACCTTGGGTCAGTCACAAGTTCTCTCAGAGTTCTCTCAGAGCTCTCTCAGCCCCACCGACCTCACAGGGTGTCTGTTGTGGGGAAGGGAAGGGAAAGGAGTTTGTAAGTCACTCTGAGACTCCTTCACACAGTGAAGGGCGGGGTATAAATCCAGTCTCCTCCTCCTCCTCTTCTTCTTTTATACCCTCTCCAACAATGGGAAATCACAAACTATTCTGGATGCCAGGGGCTGCAGCATTCCGAAAACTTTCCCTTTGACCTGGCAGCCCTCCACTCATCTCCAAGAGGCACTCCCCTTTATTCCTGTCCCATATCCTGGGGCTGGCAGTTGAAAAATAGGTTTTGGAGCTGAGCCTTGGCAAGTCTTTCGACAAATTAAACCCCGACTGAGGCCGCCCGGTCCCTTGACGCTGAACACCTGAAGCTGGCTTATACAGAACCAGACCCTTGGTCTGTCCAGGTCAGTCTTGTCTGCTCAGATGGACAACAGCTCTCTTGCATCTCAGGTAATGTCTTTCACATCACCTACTACCCGATCCTTTCAACTGGAGATGTCAGGGATTCAACCTGGGACCCTCTGCATGCCAGGCAGATGCTCTGCTACTAAGCCACAGACCCCCTTCCTTCCTTCTCTCTCTCTCTCTCTGGAACTCAAGTATTTGTTTCCATCAAAGCACAATTTTTTTTCCGTTCCTGGGTCAAGTTTCATCAGAGTTCAGCAGTTTACGCGTTGCTAAACTGAAAGACGGCACCTGTACTTGTAAGGCACTACCCAGTTTTCTTTAGGGAAGAGAATTATCTGGCAGTCCAATGTTTTAATTGGGCAGTATAACAAGGGCTGCGGTGGCTCAAGTGGTTAAGACGCTGAACTGCAGGCTGTGGAAGGTCAGTAGTTCAGCAGTTCAAGACCCGAGTGCCGCAAGACGGAGTGAGCTCCCGTCTCTAGTTCCAGCTCCTGCCAACCTAGCAGTTCGAAAGCAAGAAATTGCAAGTAGATAAATAGGTACCACTTTGGTGGGAAGGTAACAGCGTTCCGTGCGCCTTGGTGTTTAGTCATGCCGGCCACATGACCACGGAAACGTCTTCGGACAGCGCTGGCTCTTCGGCTTTGAAACGGAGATGAGCACCGCAACCCTAGAGTCGGATTCGACTGGCTTTCGAGCAAGGGAACCTTTACCTTTACCTATAACTCCCAAACATAAACAAAATCCACTTTATAAAGTGAATTTGGCCTGGATTGGAGAGCTAACGGCAGATTTTTTTTTTTTAATAATCTCCAAGCTGTTACAGCAAAATTATGTCACGCTGCAACATTATATAATGTGGTTACCCCAGAATACCTTTCAGTGGTAAACAAAACAACTGAGTCATTATCCCTGGCCAAAGAATTACAGAGTCCCTTATTAAAGACTGACAAAGCATTAATAAAAATTAAAATGTTTCCTGCCTTATAGGAATTTACGGGCAGGGCTGGAAAAATCCCAAGAGCCTTAGTTACCTGGGCTCAGAGGAATTTTGTTCTGGCAGACAGGAAAGTAAGCCTCTTCTCAAACGATACTGGACATCTCTTAAAATTTTAATTTTCGTTTCTTTGGAATTTGAAACGTTCCTAGATCTGCTTAAAATAAAGACTGCAGATTAGAGACATCCGCTTGCTTTCCCAAGAATTTCTGGCCACCGACCTGAGTACATTCTTGCTCCCTGTGGAATGTCTACGAAGTGATGAAATCTCTCAGGGGTCATAAATTGTATGTCACAGCCAGGGAGGAATGCCAGCCAACCACGTTCCAAGGGAATTTGCTCTTTTCCTGTTCAGACAAGACTGTGGGCAGAAGCAAGCAGATGTTTGCTAGGAATCTCTGTGCAGCAAATGGATCCGTCCTCCCCAAACAGCTGTTGGCTTCTGACAGGGTCCAGCTGGCAATGTGTTTTTTCCACTTTGGGGTATCCTCAGATGGGGCGAGGAGGAAGAGGAGGAGGAGGAGGAGGAGAAGAAGGAGAGATTGGATGTTTACCCTGCCCTTCACTCAGAGTCTCAGAGCAGCTTACAAACTCCTTTCCCTTCTCCTCCCCACAACAGACATCCTGTGAGGTAGGTGGGGCTGAGAGAGCTCTTTCCAGAACTGCCCTTTCAAGGACAGCTCTTGTCAAAACTACAGCTTGCCCAAGGTCATCCAGCAGCTGCAAATGGAGGAGTGGAGAATCAAACCCGGTTCTCCCAGATTAGAGTACACACACACAACCACGACACCAAACTGGTTCTCACACCGAACTGGCTCTGTGCTTAAGCACAGAAGAACATTTACCCAGTTGGGGGGGGGATTCAGAGAGTGAAAATCAGCACGCTGCTCAGAAGCTGATCAAGTCAAACGAAGGTAGATCCAGGTGGGGTATCCGTGTTGATCTGAAGCAACGGAACGAAGTCAGGGGTCCAGCTGGGCACCTTTAAGACCAACCAAGTTCCATTCAAGGTGTGAGCTTTCGTGTGCTCGAATTACAGATCATAGTTGTATATATACAGATGGTGGCTTGTTAAAATTAGCACGCACAATAAATGAAGATTTTTTTTTAACAGCTAAAGAGAATGGCAAGCTTAGTTTCTGGTTCTCATCAACGCTCCCTCTAAGCGGTGGAGTCTTGTGAGCAAAAATTCTACTTTGTGAGCTACTGGCATTAAAGTTGTGAGCGGGCGATTTGGCTGCTGCATGAATCAGTTTGCTCTGGAGTCCTCCTTCCTGAGCCAAGACAAAAATGTGTGAGCTGGAGGCTAAAAAACTGTGAGCTAGCTCCCACTAATTCAGCTTAGAGGGAACACCAGTTATCATCTGTTTGGGTTCAACTGGGGGGAAAAAACCAACATAGGTAATAAATACGGCAGAACTGGAGACTGATGTAACCTAAACGGTGAGACTTGAGTCATTAAATCTCATCTCTTTCCCAGCCAAATGAAGAAAGCCACCCACACATAGACCCACTCCTGATTGTAGAGGGAAAGTGGAATGGAATCTGCTGTGGAGGTAGAATGCATGTTTATTGAAGAGGGTCCCCAAAGGGACCTTTGCCAGAGGAAGAGTACGGCTGTTTCCCCTAGCAGCAAACCACTGTGGCCTTATTTAAAGAAGACTCCAGTAAGGCAAGGGAGCTGCGGTGGCTCAAGTGGTTAAGACGCTGAACTGCAGGATGTCGAAGGTCAGTAGTTCAGCAGTTCAAGACCCAGGTGCCGCATGACGGAGTGAGCTCCCGTCTCGAGTTCCAGCTCCTGCTAACCTAGCAGTTCGAAAGCAAGAAATTGCAAGTAGGTAAATAGGTACCACTTTGGTGGGAAGATAACAGCGTTCCGTGTGCCTTGGTGTTTAGTCATGCCGGCCACGTGACCACGGAAACGTCTTCAGACAGCGCTGGCTCTTCGGCTTTGAAACGGAGATGAGCTCCGCAACCCTAGAGTCAGATTCGACTGGCTTTCGAGCAAGGGAACCTTTACCTTACCAGTAAGGCAAAAGCATTCTCCCCATGGGATTTTGCACTCACACAGGCATCGAGTTTAAGCCGAGCGACTACCTGTTGAAATACAGTTTGCACTCTACTGCAGCACCGACAGCGTACACAGAGCTACTCTGCTTAAGTTGCAGTGGAGTTTGAATGGGGAGGGGCTGTGGTTCACTGGCAGAGCATCTGCTTGCCATGCAGAAGGTCCCAGGTTCAGTCCCCAGTCAAAAGGGCCAGGCGGTAAGTGATTGTCCAAACCTAGATAGCCCAAGCTGGACTAATCTTGTTAGATCTTGGAAGCTAAGCAGGGTTGGCCCTGGTTAGTACTTTGATGGGAGACCAGTGAGAAAATCCAAGGTTGCTATGCAAAGGTACACCATGGCAAACCACCTCTGAATGTCTCTTGCCTTAGTCACTTGACCGCAAAAAAAAAGTGTCTAACCAAGACTCTGGAGAACTGCTACCAGTCTGAGCTGACTGTGATGGACCAATGATCTGCTTTAAACTAAGGCCACTGCATGCATGTTCATGTGACAGCCGGAGCCCTTCCAAAAGTCCATGGAGAAGTTCTGTCCTATCCGTTTGGTGGAACTTGCTCCCACTCGTGATCAGAGCCCTGCGGGACCTCTTACAGTTCCACAGGGCTTGTAAAACGGAGCTGTTCCGCCAGGCATTCCACCAATCTGCCCCCCATCCCCCCGTGCATGACATCTGTTCCAGTGCCCTTGCTGTTCCAGATGTTACTTGGGCACTGGAATTTCTTGGGGTTATTATTCCTGCCCAATATGAGGTGTGGGTTTTGCTTTTATCTGCCGTTGCTATTCATGGTTTTATTGTTTTTACTGATTGTGGGTTTTATGTTGTGAGCTGCCCTGAGCCCATTTCTGGGGTAGCAAATCCAAACAACAAGGGAAAAAGACGAGTGTCACAGGAGTTCCCAAATTCCACTAAGTAGAAAACACCACCAAAGTTTGCCAAAACAATATATTAAACAATTATAAAGGTGTTGGTGTCACAACAGCAACATTAATGCATACAGTAACTATAATAAGGCATAAGATACATGTCTTATCTTCAAAGGAAGAAATATTGTATCTTATGCATTATTGTAGTTACAGTATGCATTAATGTCGTTGTGACACCACCAACTTTATAATTGTTTAATATATTGTTTTGGCAAACTTTGATGGTGTTTTCTACTAGTGGAATTTGTATATTTCGCATTTCTGGGGTAGGGCAGGGTAAAAATTAATTAAATAAATAATAATAAACTGGGCCTGAGTATCACTAGCAGGAATGAACCCCAGGAGAGGGCAGGTGCTTTCCTGGACTGTGGGTGAGCTTCCCAGAAGCCCCCGTGGGAAGCCAAACAGAATGCTGGCCTGGATGGACCGCTGGCTCTCCTTATGATCCTGGTGGAGACCCGTGGGAGGAAAGAAGCAAGCCTCGCCTGCAGATTCTTGTGACTTGCATAATAACAGCAAAGGGAAATAGGAGGTTTTGGTGGCAGCCGTCCCGAGGGCTTCTAGTGCGGATGAAGAGAAACCACTTCCCTTTGCTGCCACCAGCCAAGGCGGGGTCAGGGACACGTAGGAACAGCAAGAACAGCTGGATCCACAGAGAGGCTGCCCACGGAATTCTGCCATCACTTGCTCGCTTCCCCAATTTCGTAAATCTGATGAAGTCATTCATTCTTAAAAGTTATATGCCTGCCTCTCCAGAGACCGGTGCAAAGCAGCTCTCACAGTAAAAACCATACAATAAAATCATAAATATGTAAGAATCTTCAGTATTAAAACAAGCAAAAACAAAACAAAACCACCCCAAGATTCCACAGTTTAAAGTGGAGAGCCAGTGTGGGTGTAGAGGTCCATTAGTGGCTATTAGCCACAAGGTATAGATAGGAAGTCTCAGTCTGGGGCAGGTGATGCACTCTATTCTTCGTGCTGGGGGGGCAGCAGTGGGAGGGCTTCTAGTGTCCTGGCCCCACTGCTGGACCTCCTGATGGCACCTGGTATTTTTGGCTGCTGTGTGACCCAGAGTGTTGGACTGGATGGGCCATTGGCCTGATTCAACATTGGCTTCTCTTATGTTCTTATGTTCTCTTAAGTACTCTAGCCTAGAAAGGCTTAGGCTAGAAAACAAGTGAGTTTGCCTTCAAGATGCAAGACTCCGACTTGTTTCCCCTGAATTTGGAAGCTGTGTCTGGCGGACGACACCAGGCAGTCGGGGAGAACTCCCAACTGTCCAGAAGTGTTTCTCAAGCCCTCCTGACCCTGTTTGAACTCTTGTTAACAACCCACAGTACCACTCTCTCTAGGGACCTGTGCAGGGGTGTGACGCGCTACCAGGCAGGGTGCGTAGAGAGGAGCAAATGCTCCGTGTGGTATGAGCGCTCAGAGAAAAAGCCTTCGGACAAGGCTCTTTGATCTTAAGGTCTCCAAAGACCCTGAGAGGAAAATGAAAGGGCAATCGTGGCCAATCTGTGAGCACTCAACTTCAAAGCAGAGCTGACCTTTCCACATCGTGGCGAGCCAAAAACAGAAAAAGAGAGACACTGGATTAGGAAGAAGAAAAAACACAATCAAAATCACTTTATTTGACTCAGATGAGCTGGAGGACTCGGGTGAGGACTGTGTGAAGTCACTGGTCTGAAAACGCCCCCCAGAGTGAGTTCTGCACACCTGCTGTCTGGTATCCAGTGCAGAACTGACTCAGTTTAACTTTCTTTTAAAAAAACATTACGTTTCTAGCCCTTAAGAATACAAGCACTGCTGTGCTGGATCGGACCAGAGTCTACTTACCAATCTGTCTCCAACAGTCACCAAACACTGGGAGCTCTCAAAAAGGATATGAAAATGGCAAGCCAAGCATTCAGAGGTATATGTTGCCTCTGTTCATGGAGGTTCCATTTAGCTACCACGGATACTCACCACTGACAGAACCATCCATCAGTGCCATCTAAAGCAGAGATCCCCCTGACCTGTATGGTCCAGGCTCGCCCAATCTGGCAGATCTCGAAAATGAAGCAGAAGAGGAGAAGAGGAGATTGGATTTATGCCCTGCCCTTCACTACCCAAAGGAGTCTCAGAGCGGCTTACAAACTCCTTTCCCTTCCCGTCCCCACAACAGACACCCTGTGAGGTAGGTGGGGCCGAAAGAGCTCTGACAGAAATGGCTCTTTTTCAAGAACAGCTGTGCCAGAACTATGGCTTGCCCAAGGTCATCCAATAAAATATTGGAAGAAGAAGAAGAAGAGGAGATTGGATTTATACCCCGCCCTTCACTACCCAAGGGAGTCTCAGAGCGGCTTACAAACTCCTTTCCTTTCCCCTCCCCACAACAGACACCTTGTGAGGTCGGTGGGGCTGAGAGAGCTCTGACAGAAACTGCTCTTTTTCAAGAACAGCTGTGCCAGAACGATGGCTTGCCCAAGGTCATCCAGCCAGGTGCAAGTGGAGGGTTCTCCCCGGTTCTCCCAGATTAGAGTCCACGCACTTAACCGCTACACCAAATTGGCAGGGTCGGCCCTGGTTAGTACTTGGATGAGAGACCGCCGAGGAAGCCCAGGGCTGCTACACAAAGGCAGGCAACAGCAAGCCACCCCTGAATGTCTGTTGCCTTGAAAACCCTGCAGGTCATCATAAGTTGGCTGTGACTTGACAGCACTTTAATTAATTAATTAACCTCATTTATACCCTGCCCTTCTCCTCAGTGCGGACCCAAAGCTGCTTAGGTCATTCTCCTCTCCTCGATGTTATCCACACAACGACTTTGTGAGGTAGGTTAGGCTGAGAATGTGTGACTGGACCATGGTCACCCAGTAAGCTTCCATGACAGACTGGGGATTTGAACCTAGGTCTCCAAGATACGGTTCTTAACTACAGGCAAGACAGCAACAAGCACAAGAGTTAAGACCAGTGTTCCCTCTAAGCCGAGTTAGTGTGAGCTAGCTCACAGTTTCTTGGCCTCTGGCTCATACATTTTTGTCTTAGCTCAGGAAGGAGGGCTCCAGAACAAACTAATTTATGCAGTAGCCGAATCGCTCGCTCACAGCTTTAATCCCAGTAGCTCACAAAGTAGAATTTTTGCTCATAAGCCTCCACAGCTTAGAGGGAGTATTGGTTAAGACCTAAAACAGCATCGGTCTCCCAGGCTGGCCCGTAGCTACAGTGGGGCTACTGGGGGCTTTCCCCCCCTTCCTTAAAGGGCCTGCCCCTTCCTTAAATACCCCCCGCTTCTTCCCAAAAGCATTTAAAGGGATCCTCTAAATCAGTTGAAGGCCCTTGTAAATCTTGCAGGAGGGGAGGGAGAGGGACGTGCGCAAATAATGGCAAATAATGGCAGCCTCAGCAGAGTGCAGGGGGTTGGACTAGATGACCTGCAAGGTCTCTTCCAACTCTAACATTCTATGAAACTTTTTTGCTCCACAAGCCACAAAATCTTGGCTCTACGGCCTGCTCCCAGGGCTGCCTTGTCTTTAACAGAATTAAATTACATAGCTTTAAAAACAACAACTGAAAGCTTTGCACGGCTGGTATTCGTATTGCTCCCTCTAAGCTGAGTTACTGTGAGATAGCTCAGTTTTTTAGCCTCCGGCTCACACATTTTTGTCTTCACTCTGGAAGGATGGCTCCAGAGCAAACTAATGTATGCAGTGGCCAAATCGCTGGCTCACAACTTTAATGCTAGTAGCCCACGAAGTTGAATTTTTGCTCACAAGACTCCACAGCTTGGAGGGAACATTGTATATAGTATGATATACCCAAACTTCAGTATTAAGCCCAGAGAGAGGAACACTATATTGATAATCTTTTACTATACTGATCATCTCTAGTTCCACAAATCGTCAGAATTTCAGGCCATTTAATAAAACCGCACACCTCAGTCATTTGAAAAGTGAATGCATTTGGAAACAATGTCCGCAATAGCTGATTCATACCGGAAAAACCCGGAGCTATGATTTTTCTTTTCAATAGATGAGTAATAAATGTTTCACCCCTCTGCTCTCCTGAGCACATCCTGCTCGCTTCTGTGGAACCTGCATAGAAACCTTCGTGGGAAATGACGCCCAAGGATTGTTTTCTTCTTTTCTTTCTTGCAAGAGCATGAAGTAAAGAACTACACAAGCAAGAAGTAATGAACTGGTCACAGGTCCTAAAATCTTAACTCTTGCTGCAACAAAGAGGAAAAGATTAAGATAGACACTCAACTAGTTGTTGTAGATTTTCTGGGCTGTATGGCTGTGGTCTTGGCATTGTAAGACCTGACGTTTTGCCAGCAGCTTTGACTGGTATCCTCAGAGGTGTAACACAGAAAGATGGAGTACTCTCTGTGTCAAGGTAAGAAGAAAAATGGTAGGCAGGTAATTTATATCTACTCAGGAAGGTGGGGTAGGGCTGAGTCATTATCTTGTAGGAGTTCCCCAGGTTGTGACATGCTAAGGGAGGTGCTTTCCTGAGGAGGCTCTTTTGCATATGGATTAACTGTTGAAATTCTAATCTTATCGCAACTGCTTGTTCCTTCTACATCCAGTGCGTATGCATGTAAATACTTGTCATTAGCTGCTGTAGATTTTCTGGGTTGTATGGCCGTGGTCTTGGCATTGTAGGAGCTTTCCTGAAGAGGTGCTTTTGCATATGGACGAGCTGTTGAAATTCTAATCTTATCTCAACTGCTTGTTCTTTCGACATTTTTGGCTGCTAACTGTTGTAGGGGTTCCTTAACCATAAGAAGAGCATGGCAGTTTTCCCTAATAGCCCGGCCTAGCCTGACCTTGTCAGATCTTGGAAGCTAAGCAGGATGGAGACCCCAACCCCAAGGAATTCCAGGGTTGCTATACAGAGGCAGGCACCGGCAAACCACCTCTAAATGTCTCTCACCTTGACCTTGATGGCCCAGGCTGGCCCAATCTCATCAGACCTCAGAAGCTAAGCAGAGTCAGACCCAGTTAGTACTTGGATGGGAGACCACCAAGGAAGGCTGGGGTTGCTGTATGGAGGAACCGAATGGCAAATCCTTTCTGCTCTTTTTTTTGGCCTTGAAAAAAACCCAAGATCCTGGGATAACTGGTCAGTTGTAGCTTGACCAGAAAAACCCCCAAATACTGATGCTTATGGACATTTGGTATTGTCTTCACTGGCTCTTCGGCTTTGAAACGGAGATGAGCACCGCAACCCTAGAGTTGGATTCGACTGGCTTTCGAGCAAGGGAACCTTTACCTTTACTATTTAAGCCAAAACTATTTATGTTGGTTTAAGATTAATATAAGACTGTATTCCAATCGGATATATTGTTGTTCTATTCACTTGTCATTATGTATTTCTGATGTTGTTTCTTGATGTTGATTTGGAGCATTGTGCATATTACCTATATCTTTTATGCTCTGGTTACCGTGATACTACTTTTCCATTACACTGAACTTTTATCTTGCATTGCTGGATTTGGATTTTGTATCTCTGAGGAGTGTATTTTGGGGTTTTCCTGGTTATCGTTTCTTTCCTGTCCCTGTTTTTTTACTATGGTCATAGCTTGACAGCACGCAATTATTATTAAGATGGAAAGAGGTCACAACAATTTCTGCGCTTGAGATTGGACAGGGAATTCCAGGGTTGATTCAATGAATCATTCCAAGGTTACTCTGGGATTATGGTCCCCTTTTCTTGGACACAGGCCATGAACATCTCTTGCCTTGAAAACCTGATAGGTCACCATAGCTCTGACATGATGGCACTTTGAACCAACACATACTCATTTAGATCCTTGCCCGTTGTTTTATTCATGCATAAAACCTCTCATGGACGGCAGCTGGAATTCGGCAAGAGGACTCTCTACCTTTTTAGGAGGCATGGACTAGCATGGAAGTTTGGCCCTGCGTATCTTGGAAACACCCTTCCCCACATTCTGACACAATCTGCCTCCGAAATGACACCTGCCTCTTCCTCCAAGGAACTCAGAATGGTGTTCCATTTTGGTGTAGTGGTTAGAAGCGCGGGCTCTAATCTAGGAGAACCAGGTTTGATTCCCCACTCCTCCACATGCAGCTGCTGATGTGACCTTGGGTCAGTCACAAGCAATGTTCCCTCTAAGCTCCACAGTGTTGTGAGCAAAAATTCAACCTTGTGAGCAAAAAAAATTAATGTTGCAAGCAAGTCTACATTTGATTATCATATAAATTAGTTGATTTCTGTAACCTTGTAAAAATCTCAGAGTGAATTACATTAAACTATATTTAAACTCTTTTTAAAGAATAATTTAAACATTATAGGAGAAAACAGAATAGGTCTACCATTGTTTCCAATGGAGGGAAAAATACTTGTGAGCTGGAAGCTAAAATCTCTGAACAGCCAACTAAAATTTTCTGCACCAGCACCCTCTGACACAGCTTAGAGGGAACACTGGTCAAAGGTTCTTTCAGAGCTGTTCTCTCAAGGGCAGTTATCGAGAGAGCTCTCTCAGCCCCACAGGGTGTCTGTTGTGGGGAGGGGAAGGGCGGGGTATAAATCCAATCTTCTTCTTCCCTCCCCCATTTTACCCTCACAACAACCTGTCAGGTGGGTTGGGATGAGAGAGAACAAATGGCTCAAGGTCCCCCAGTGAGTTTCATAGCCCGAGTGGGGATTCAAACCCAGGCCTTTCCAACACACTCATCGCTATCCCACACCAGGTTGGAGCAGTTTCTTAATGGGACCCTCTGCACCACTTGTTGGAATTTTAAAAAGAAGGGAAGGGTGACTGCAACCCACCTGTGGAATTCAAGAAGCTCTTTCAAAAACGCTGCCAGACCTTCTATGCAGGTGAGCTTTCGACGGACGGGAGCAAACAGGCCTGTTTCTTCATAACAGTTTTATTTGCATATGCCCCCGTATACAGTTCATGTTTTATGACGTATTTTGTTAAACATCCTGGAAGGCAAGCTGGATTTGAATTCTAAATAAATAAGACCTAACCCTAAAATCTGAAGCTCCTGCTTACTCAAATACTCAGTCCCCCCCACACACACCCATGACTACATTACCCAAATGAATACTGAGTCCCGCTTCCAGATAATGCCAAGGGACATAATAGGCAGCTTATGCAAAGAGGGCTTGGATCATCTTTTCCGCATCCTGTTTCCCCAAGTGTTGAAGAAGAAGAGGAAAAAAAGAGGCAAATGGAACAGGAGCATCCTTGCAACTCCCTGGCTGAGCAAATTGTGGAAATAATGGGAAAAGAAAACCGTTTGCGAAGAGTGCCATAATGGATTGATCCTCCTAAAACCATCCGGCTATTACCAATTAGTCACTACCTATTGCCAGTTTCATTCCCAGGACCTGCAACCGGAGAATCTGCAGGCTGCAGCCGGAATGAATCACTCCTCATTTCCTTTCCAAAGCGCCTTCGAGAAGGGCTTCCGAAGCCAAACCATGTCTTCATCAAGGAATTTCCAGCCCTCCAGTTTGCCCTGGCTCAGAAAAGTGCAAGCCAAGGAGAAGGACGAGACGATTTGCAGCCGCTGCCATCGGTCGAGGTCAAAGCAGGACAACAGCCTCTCTTTCCCTGCAGTCCCAACGAAGGCAACTACATGGGTGGGATCCACAGCAAAGGGCCCCTGCTTCAGAAGTGCACCTGAGCGCTTTCACAGTTCTTCTGGCCTTCCTACCGGTTCAGTGAAACACTTGCAGCTCTTGCAACAAGGGGTAACGGGTGGTAACTTCCAGCAACAACCTCAAGATCACCAAATTTGATTCACGCACATGCACTAGGATGCTTTACGACCAACTCCCCCATTTCCTGTGATAGCGTTATTGGCCAAACTCTTCTTCCAAAGCAACGCTTTCCTCTACAGAAGTCTCTCAGCAGGCACAGATTTTACGGCCCTGTATTTTGCATCAAAGACACAATTTATACCTAAGGCGGAACAAAACAGCTGAGGGGAGGGGCTGTGGCTCAGTGGTAGAGCATCTGCTGTGCATGCAGATGGTTTCTCCCCCTCCAATCCAGTTTAAAAAGAACCAGGCAGTAGGTGATGTGAAAGAACTGAGACCCGGGAAGCGCAGACAAGCCTGACTTTGATGGACAGAACATCTGATTCAATATAAGGCAGCCCCATGTGTCCATGGATGTGACGTATGGAAACAGCAAAGCAAACATGAACTACATAATACTAAAGGACTAAAATGTTTTTAACAGAGCAGTACTACCACAAAAGGAGCTGCGGTGGCTCAAGTGGTTAAGACGCTGAACTGCAGGATGTCGAAGGTCAGTAGTTCAGCAGTTCGAGACCTGGGTGCTGCATGACGGAGTGAGCTCCCATCTCTAGTTCCAGCTCCTGCCAACCTAGCAGTTCGAAAGCAAGAAATTGCAAGTAGATAAATAGGTACCACTTCGATGGGAAGGGAACAGCGTTCCGTGCGCCTTGGTGTTTAGTCATGCCGGCCACCTGACCACGGAAACGTCTTCGGACAGTGCTGACTCTTCAGCTTTGAAACAGAGATGAGCACCGCAACCCTAGAGTCGGATTTGACTGGCTTTCGAGCAAGGGAACCGTTACCTTTACCTTTACTACGACAAAAAAAGTCGTTGGGAGCCTTTCTCCCCAGAGACCGCAGTGCTGCCCCTCCCTAATTATAATTCTCTACAATCAAATCAACATCCTACAGTCCCATGTCCAAAGAGCCAAAGGTAAACATCCCTTGTGGTCTCCCGATGAAGCCACCTACCTAGCTGTTTTTCCAAAGGGTAAACAAAGCAAGGCCCTGACCAGCTCAATCTCATCAGATCTTGAGAAGCTAAGCGGAGTTGACCCTGGTTAGAACTGGAACAGGAGACCACCAAGGAATCATAGAGCTGGAAGGGACTTCCAGGGTCATTTAGTCCAAGCCCCTGCACAATGCAGGAAATCCACAAATACCTCCCCACATACACACACCCAGTGACCCCTGCTCCATGCCCAGATGGCCCAAAAAACCGCCAGGATCCCCAGCCAAACCGGCCTGGAGAACAATTGCTTCCTGGCCCCAATGTGATGATCAGCATTTACTAGGGTCACCACACAGGGGCCAGCGATGGTAAACCAACTTTGTTAGTCTCTTGCCTTGAAAACCTTAAAGGATCACCGTAACTCAGCGGTGACTGGACAGCCCGTTCCACCACCTGAAAGAAAGAGGACCACGCCAGTTCCGCCAATATTTCTGCTGAGAGTAAAAAGGAAAAAAGCTGCTGTTCTTCTGCAGATTTGGAACACTGTTGTACATACACAAGACGCACAAAACTATTCCCTGGTTGCAGGACATCCTTCCTAGACGCAACACAGCACCAGTGTTTCGGCATTAGGTTATGAGTGCTTATGAAGCACTCACAGACCAGAAATGGGAGGGAGGAACCACGTCATTTTCGCCACTTGGTTTTAGTTATTATATAACACGCTGGACATGGTTTTATGTTTTTAAAATCTGTACATCACCTAGAGCCCCACAATCGTGGGGATTAGGCGATTAGTAAGTGCGATGTAATAAACAAATAATAATAATAGGTTATAACAATATTCTCCTGAGTTTTTAATGATTTTTTTGTTTGGGGGGAGAATTGGCAAATGTTCCTGTTATCATTTCCTCTGCTGAGATCTTCAGGGATTTTATTCTTTTATTATTAATTGCTTGATTGTTACCCTGTACTGCTTGAAGCTGCTTTGAGAGTTAAAGACTCATACAAATATGTTAATTTTAAAAAGCAAAGTTTTAAGAGGAAAGCAGTGAACGATGGTGCCCAGCCCCCCATGAAACCTGCAACCTGACGCTTCAGCGTGGCTTCGTGTCAAGGCCTGCCTTGAAACATAATCACAGGATGCACATTAAGTGTTTGAGATGACACTACGACATGTCAAGCTTTTTGGGAAAAAATAATGTCTCTTTAGCAACACATGCTCAGCTACTGAAACAAGCGCGAGAAGAGCATGAGTAAGCCCCGCTGGTTCAGACCCAAAAGATCCATCTAATCCAACATCCTGTTTCCAACAGTGGGACAGCCACTTTGGAAGTCCACACAAGAGGAATGAAGGCCACAACTTTCCAGTCTGGTGTAGTGGTTAAGTGCACACACTCTAATCTGGGAGAACCGGGTTTGATTTCCCACTTCTCCACTTGCAGCTGCTAGATGACCTTGGGCAAGCCCTAGTTCTGTCAGAGCTGTTCTCTCAAGGGCAGTTCTGGCAAGGGCTCTCTCAGCCCCAATGACCTCACAAGGTGTCTGTTGTGGTGAGGGGAAGGGAAAGGAGATTGTGAGCCGCTCTGAGACTCCGAGTGAAGGGTGGGGTATAAATCCAACCTCCTCCTCCTCCTCTCCTTCTCCACTTCCTGCTTGCCCCCCAGAATCTGGTATTCAGAGGCTACACTGCCTCTGAACAAGGAGGTTCTATTGAGCTCTCCTGGCTTAAAGCAATTTGTAGACCCCGTCTCTTACCCACTTTTTAAAGCTATACCTTGTGGCAGCAAAGTCTGTCGTTAATCACATGTTGTGTGAAGCAGAATCTCTTTTTTGGGTCTGAAGTTTGAACCTACTAGTGCTGACCCAGAGTTACAAAAAGGGAAGGGAAAAAAAATCTGTCTATTCACTCCCTTCCCAGTATGGATACTTTTACAAACCTCTCTCCTGTTGCTGTTTCTTCATAAAGTTACAGTTACGGGGAACGTGTCCTAACCTCTGCATCATTCCCACGGTCTTTTCCGACTCTGCAATTTTATTTTGAAGACTGGTGACTTTGAAGACTGTACAAATCAAGCCACTCCAGAAAGGCACGGGGGTGGTATCAGTCATTTGATTTTCCAGTTACATTCCTAATAATCCCCAGTGCAAAAATTGCCTCTCTTTCCCCTGCTTCACACAGAGTAATTATTCTTGCTGCCCTTGCCGGCACAATCTCCAAATCCCTTTCTGGTTACTCTCACAGCCAATTCAGTGTATAAGTGACTGAGATGGATATGTAAGGCTTTTCTAGATTGCTTTTTTGTGTGTGTGTGCGCCGATAGTCATCAGCTTAGACTGACTTACAAAAAAGCCCTCAGTGGCCACACTGCTGGTCCATTCATGCAGTTTTGAGAGGTCCTTTCGGAGCTTCGCACGAGCCTGCTCAGGTTTCCCACAATCCTGAATAAGATGCTGTCATCTTAACAAGCCTGAGGACCTCATGGATCAGCCCCTGTCCCCGAATCACATTTATTAATGGAGGGGGGAACGCCACTTTCCATTGTGAAAACTCCCTCTGCATTTGGGCATCAGAACTCAGCTATTCAATTGAGCTGGGACCATTTTCCACATGCCTAGAATCAGTGGCAGATTAACCGTTAAGCAGACTAAGCACGTGCTTAGGGCACCAGGGCCAAAGGGGGCACCACAAAGTTGGGGAAAGGGTGAAAAGGGAAAAAAAAAACAAATGAAGATTTGTAAAAAAAAAATAACGATAAAACTAGTGCAAATTTATCATTATGCCACCCTAGGGTTATCTTCTATTTTTTATTGGCGAGGTGCAGTGTCATAGGCTATGTTTAAAAGTAAAACGCATGTGTTTAAAAGTAAAATGACGGAGCCAAATTCAAATGGACGGGGTAAGTGTGGAAGGGGGGGGCACCAAGGCTGGTCAGTGCTTAGGGCGCCAGGGAGCCTTCATCCGCCCCTGCCTAGAATACAGGGTTTTTCATTCCTAACCCTGTCTCACAAACTCCACTGTTGTGATTGACTGGTACTGAAATTATCCCCAAGGAAGAGGAAAGGGTACACCTGAGCCCATCTATGTTAAGGAAAGCTAGTCTTTTTTCTCAAAAACCACGTGGGCACACATTTTTTTTCTACAAGTCAGGTATGTTTGCACAGGAATTGTCCACAAAGGTGATGTACGTAAAAATGTTAGGCGGAAAGGAGCTACAACATTTGGATCCTACTCCTTCTTTCAACAACCATGAGGGGGCATACAGAATTCTTCTCACAACAACCGTGCAAGGTAGGCTAGTATAAGAGTGACAGGCCCTCGCTCATCAGATTTGATGTTAGGGCACAGATCTGGACTTGGGTCTCAGTACTAGTCCAAAAGTCTAACTTGGGGGCCAGCAACCTTTCATAATCAAAAGAAGAAGAGATTGGATTTATACCCCACCCTTCACTAACCAAGGGAGTCTCAGAGCGGCTTACAAACTCCTTTCCCTTCCCCTCCCCACAACAGACACCCTGTGAGGTCGGTGGGGCTGAGAGAGCTCTGACGGGAACTGCTCTTTTTCAAGAACAGCTGTGTCATTACTATGGCTTGCCCAAGGTCATCCAACCAGCTGCAAGTGGAGGAGTGGGGAATCAAACACAGTTCTCCCAGATTAGAGTCTGCACACTTAACCATTACACCAGACTGGCCAAACCACTACACCGAACTATACCAAAAGAGCCAAACGACATCAAACATTCAGAACAAGAGATCAACAAAGAGCCAGAATAAGGCAGCCTGTTTGCATAACTGAAACTCTACAACTTAACATGACTAATAAATGACATACTGGTTAATAACCCATAGTTTCTGCAACCCAAACACTGGAGCTGTGAGGAGAGCCTCGTGTGACTGTTTTAGTGACCTGGCATAAATCTGCACAAGGCTAGCACTTAGATTACTGGCAACCCTTCCCCACTGTTATTTCCTTGTCTGTAAAGCATCTTTTCATCTCTTAAAAGCCTTTTCTACCGTTCTGCTCACAAACGGGTGATTCTAGCCTAACCCCGCCAATATACCTTAACTTAAAGATTTTATTTTCTTTTTAAAAGAACCACATTTGGGGGCAACCGGTTTGCAGGTCCCCTGGCTTAACCACTATTTCCCACCATCTCAGGCTGTGATCAGACACACGAAATAATCCACTTTCAAATTGGATTTTACCAGTTCGCACAGCAGAATCCAGTTGGAAAGTGCAGTGGAGGTGGATTGAGAATGGATTATTTAGTGTGTGTGATGGCAGACCTCTGACAGGGTAACAGTGTTTCCTCTAAGCTGAGTTAATATGAGCTAGCTCACAGCTTTTTAGCCTCCGGCTCACACATTTTTGTCTTCGCTCAGGAAGGATGGCTCCAGAGCAAAACTAATCTATGCAGTAGCCCAATCACTTGCTCACAACTTTAATGCCAGCCGCTCCCAAGGTAGAATTTTTGCTCACAGCTTAGAGGAAGCATTGGTGACAAGCCCACTGCCGAAGCCACAGAGGCCTTCTCAAGGCAAACCACTTCAAAATCCTGCTCAGATCTCAGCTTGACAACCAAGGCTGGACCTGTTGCCAAGTGCCCCCCCCGCCCAACTCTTCCTGGTGCACGTCTCTCAGGTGCTCCAAAGCCATGCCTACGAAAACTGTTTTTCATGGCAACCCTGGTACTAGTCTTGGCCGTCTGTGACACGATGCAAGCAGCAATCCGATAAATCCGCCAGAGGCAACAAGTTCTACCAACTCAACATGTGCGCCAAGCCAAATGTGCTTTTTACTAACCCCGCGGGGACCCGGACACCAGCGTGAGATTTCTGTATGCCGGGAAGAGAACGGCTACCTTATGTCCCAGTTTACTCTTAACACCAAACACCGACCACAGTTTTAAAAGGTCGGCCGTCGATATCCTTTTTCCTTGGCTTTGTGCGCCCCCCCCCCCCCCCCAATCTCGACTCGCTGGTCCGCTGGAACAGTTTTTGCCTTGCCGGAAAGATCTCCAATATGAGCCCAATGCAAACGCGGTTTGGATATTTAAGCAGAGAGTTTTAGATGCCATATATATATAAATGTAGATGCCTATTTTAAAATATATAATATATATATATTTAAAAAAACAGGCTCACTGCAAAGCACCGTGACTGGCTGGACAAGGGCTGAGTGAGCTTCCCGGCCAGCCTCCCGCATCCTCCGAAGTCCGGTCCGTCGCAACGACCCCCCCCTTCCATATCCCCCCCCTCGAAGAGCCCCGCAAGCAAGCAGCCCTCCGCCCGACTCACTCGGCGGCGCTGGTGCCGTTGATGGCGGAGCCGTCGGGCGTGGGGTTCAGCTGGATGGGCATGGGCTTCTTCTTCGGCATGGTCGCCCGCCTCCGCCCGCCAAGCGCGCCGCTCCCAGCGGATGCAGAAGCGGACGGCGGCTCCCCGCCGGAGGAGTCGCGCTGCAGGCGAGGAGGTCGAGCAGGAGCAACAGCCGGCGACGCCCGGGGCGGTGGGTGAGTGTCCGGGGCCAGGCGCGCTCCCCCTCTCCTTGCAAAGCACCCGCTTCTTCCGGGGCTCGGCGGCGGCAGCGGCGGGGCGCGGGTCCCTTTAAAGCCAGAGCCCGGCGAGGAGAACAGGCGCCCAGCCGCCCCGTCGGCTCCTCCCTCGGTTCGGGTGCCTGTGCGGAGGGGGACCGGCGACGCGCATGTGTGCGGCGCATGGCCCTTGCGCGCTGAAGCCGCGCCGGAGCCTCGTTGCCCTTCCTCGCGCGGGGAGGGGATGGGGCTCCCCCACCAGGAGAAAGGCAGGCGGGCCGGCGGGCGTCCTGCTGGAGCTCTGGGGGAAGGGAGGCGCCCCAGCGGCCGAGGAGGAGGAGGAGGAGGCGGCCAGCGGGGTTTGGGGCGCGCTTTGCAAAGTGCAGGGCTGGCTGGCACGTGCATGCCTGCACGCACGGCTCTTGGGTAGCTCTTGGCGCACGCCCTCGCCTCGCCTCTCCTGGCCAGTTGGGACCTGGGAAGAGAGGGCAGGGGAAAGGCCTCTGCTGCAGCTGCTGGGTCCCCTCTGCCGTGCAGCGGGGGTCCGGAGGGGGTGGGGGGGCTCGCCAGACTTCTCTTCCTGGGGCACTAGGTGGGCGCAGACCCTACCGGTTTGTAGATCCAGGTAAATACCTGGAGATTTGGGGATGGTGCCTGGGGAGTACGGGGACCTCAGTGCGGTGCAAGGCCATGGAGTATACCCGCCAAAGCAGTCATTTTCTCCAAGGGAACTGATCTGTCTAGTCTGGACCAGTGCTTCCTCTGAACTGTGGAGTCCTGTGAGCAAACATTCTACTTTGTGAGCCACCGGCATTAAAGTTGTGAGCAGGTAATTCGGCTACTGCATCAATTAGTTGGCTCTGGAGCCCTCCTTCCTGAGCTAAGACGCAAATGTGTGAGCCGGAGGCTAAAGAACGGTGTGAGCTAGCTCGCACTGACTCAGCTTAGAGGGAACACTGGCTCTGGGCAGGAGCTGTGATTCCAAGGGATTCCCCAGGTCCCACCTGGAGGCTGGCATCCCTAGCACAGAGACCCGATGGAAAGGGAGGTTTTGAAGAGGTGTGCAGCCCATCGTTGTTGGATGTGGTGCTGCTGCGTTCTAGGGTGGCCATACTTTGGAAAGTGAGAAAGGGGACGTGTTTCCCAAGGGACTGCTTCGGACAAGACGGGCCGCCCTGTTAGTCTGCCTGCAGCGGTAGAAAGGAGCAAAAGTCCAGGAGCCTCTCTTCAGAGATGAAGAAGCCAGCAGCGACTCAGGAAAGCTACTCTTCTGCCCCAAATTATGTTAATCTTTAAGATGTTCCCGGACTCTGGCTCTTTTCTACTGCTCACCAATGCTCCCTCTAAGTTGTGGAGTCCTGTGAGCAAAAATTCTACTTTGTGAGCTACTGGCATTAAAGTTGTGAGCAAGAAATTTGGCTACTGCTAAGACAAAAATGGAGCTGCAGTGGCTCAAGTGGTTAAGACGCTGAACTGCAGGCTGTGGAAGGTCAGTCGTTCAGCAGTTCGAGACCCGAGAGTGCCGCATGACGGAGTGAGCTCCCGTCTCTAGTTCTAGCTCCTGCCAACCTAGCAGTTCGAAAGCAAGAAATTGCAAGTAGATAAATAGGTACCACTTTGGTGGGAAAGTAACAGCGTTCCGTGCGCCTTGGTGTTTAGTCATGCCGGCCACATGACCACGGAAACGTCTTTGGACAGCGCTGGCTCTTCGGCTTTAAAACGGAGATGAGCACCGCAACCCTAGAGTCAGATTCGACTGGCTTTCGAGCAAGGGAACCTTTACCTTTAAGACAAAAATGTGAGCCAGAAGCTAAAAAACTGTGAGCTAGCTCACACTGACTCGGCTTTAGAGGGAACACTGGTGATCAATATGACAAATCTCACTTGAAGTACTGCAACTATTTAAGCTGTGATCATCACTACTAACTAGGAATATTCCTAATCTTCGAACCTCAAAAGAGGACATTTTCATCATTTTTTAAAAAAACCCAAAAGAGGATGGACACCAACAATGAGAGGGTGTCCTCTAAAGAGGACATCTGGTGATCCTAATTGAATCTCGTGAATGTGTGGACCTAGCCCTGAAAGGGCCAGGATCCCAGGGAAAAAATTGAAGACAGACGGAAAAGAGGAAGGCCCAACATGAGATGGACTCTATCAAGGAAGCCACAGCCCCATAAAACTCACATTCCCATAGTCAAGAAAGAATTAATGGCACTTTTTAGCACAGCAGCTAAGGTGGTTATAGTAGCCATGTGGAAAGACCCCAGACTCCCTGAACTCTCTTCATGGTACAAGATATGGGAATTCTTGGTAATGGGAAAAAATCACAATGCAACTTAACCAAATATGTTCAGAAAAAGCATTACCCTCCTTTGTAGCACTATGGCTTCCTGTTGTAGATTATATATCATACAGTGGCTGCGGTCACACACACTAAATAATGCACTTTCAATTTATTTTCCAACCGGATTTTGCCAGTTCACACAGTAAAATCTAGTTCGAAAGTGCATTTGAAAGTGGATTATTTAGTGTGTGTGACCGCAGCCAATGTAACACAACGTAACATCTTTTAACTTTTCATCTCCATTTGACATCTTACAACTGTAACAGTTACTCAAAGTTCATTGCTATATCATTTGATATATATAATCTCTATTTATAATGCATGGTATACACTGATCTTGAAATCCCATTATTGTTACTGACAACGTCATTCTGTGCAATTGTGGACAAGTTTTCATCGGGACCACACAGCGTAGCATTCAGACAAGAATAAAAGAACATGAAAGACACTGCAGACTGGGCCAGCCTGAAAAATCAGCAGTGGCTGAACATAGCCTAACCCAAACAGGACACAGCATTTGGTTCCAAGACACTGAAAGGCTGGACAACACTTTCAATTACCGTGTCAGATTACACAGGGACGCCATTGAAATTCATAAACATAAACACAATTTCAACAGGAAAGAAGACAGTTTACAAATAAATAGGGCATGGTTTCCTGTCCTGAAAAACAACAGCACTACAGATAAGATTAGAATTTCAACAGCCAAACCACATACAAAAGAACTTCCTCAGGAAACAATCCATAGACAAAAGAACCTCCTCAGGAAAGCTTCTCCGTTAGCATGTTCATAGCCTGGGGAATTCCTACAAGATCATGACCCAGCCCTACCCCACCTTCCAGGGTAGATATAAATTACCTGCCTACCGTTTTTCTTCTCACCTTGACACAGAGAGTACTCTTTCTGTGTAATACCTCTGAGGATGCCAGTCATGGCTACTGGCGAAACATCAAGTCCTACAATGCCAAAACCACAGCCATACAACCCAGAAAACCTACAACAGCTAATGTCGTTTTAAGTAGTACTTTATGTCACAACCAATGTAAACTAATTGCATTGCTCTGGTTTACTATGACTTTTATTTGTACTTGTTTGTTAACAAAGTTAAAACTTAATAAAACTATTTATTTTTAAAAAGGAAGCCGCAGCCCTCCATTTGCAAGACCCAAGCAAGGCTATTAACGACTAGTTGCTGTAGATTTTCCGAGTTGTGTGGCTGCGGTCTTGGCACCTTGACACAGAGAGTACTCCATCTTTCTGTGTTATACCTCTGAGGATGCCAGTCACAGCTATTGGCGAAACGTCAGGTCCTACAGTGCCAAGACCATGGCCACACAACCCAGAAAATCTACAGCAACTAATGAACTCTGGCCGTGAAAGCCTTCGACAGCTATTAACAGTGTTTTGGAGGACATCCATCCATCCATAGAATTGCTATAAGTTAGAAGCTACTTGAGAGCACTTAACACACACATAACTGCCTGTGTGACACTCTGATCTGAAAGGTGGAAAGCTTTTGGTTAAAGATGTACTAAGAAAATACAATTGCCCTACAATAGGATATCAATTGCTTAACAGGTTTGGGTGAAATTACACACATTCACAAGTATTTACATGCATATGCACTGGAGGTAACATATACCTACCCACGGACTCCAGAGACGTAATTTCTAGAGATGCCCCACCCTGAAAAGTAACAGTTCATGCTAGCAGGAAGGGATGGTCATTTACCAAGGGCGGATATCAGAATATATGAATTGTCCATAGTAATTAGAGGTAGTTGGAGCATATGACCCTGAAACATTTAGAATTAGGACGTTCATTCTTTTCAAATATAGGTAGGCTTAAGTATTCTTGTGTTTTAGTGTTGCTCCAATTGACTGCTTATATTCTGGAGGTATAGTCCTATGGTTTATTGGGGGTGCAAACTTCAAGGCTAATTGGTATCATTTTGTTAGTATGTTATCTCAATGCTGACCTCATGATTTGGGGGTGGAGCGGTATTTTGATGCAGGGTAGAGGCAGGAACAAGGGTGCAGTTCTAGTAGAATGTTATAAACTTTGGGCTTTCACTTGCTCCTTTTTATCACACTATCTCCAACTACTTCGATTCATAATCATTGTTATCGTACCCTAACATTATCAATATCTCTTGTTTTATGCTTTGTTCTTTTTTGTTATAGCAAACACCGCATCTACATTATATTGCATTCATTCTATTATATTAAACAAGAAAACATAACTGACTTTGGACAGAGAAGTCATTATTATCTTGTGTTGTTCATTACTATGTATTATATCATGCCTGGAAACCCAATCATTTCTAAATGACAAAAGTGATCTTGGATATGGTATTGCTTTTGCTTGTGAGACTACTTGAACAGTCTCTGGAAAAGCAGCGTATAAACGCTTGAACTAAACCAGCAATTTGTAAAAGGAATTTATAACATTAAGGCTGCAGTCCACACAATTTCCTGGGAATAAATCCTGTTGAACCCACATCTGGGTAGAAGCAGATTTCGCAGGAAAGTTCCCTCCTCCCGTGGTGAGATTTGTACTAAGTAAGCCAAACAAAATTTAAAATGAAGTAAAATATCCGTTTCTGGATTCAGTGTTATACAGTTCTGGAATTTAATGAAGAAGAAGAAGAGATTGGATTTATACCCTGCCCTTCACTACCTGAAGGAGTGTCAGAATGGCTTACAATCTCCTTTCCCGCCCCTCCCCACAACAGACACCCTGTGAGGTAGGTGGGTCTGAGAGAGCTCTTTCAAGAACTGCTTGTAAAGAGAATGGCTCTGGATGAACTAATAACTGACCCAAGGTCACACCAGCAGCTGCATGTGCAGGAGTGGGGAATTAAACCCGGTTCTCCCAGATTAGAGTCCATGCTCCTAACCACTACACCAAATTGGGGAAATTTAGCTTTTAAATGATCACCAAATTCACTGTAGAAGTGGATAAATCACTACTGTAATTCTCTTATGCATTTATTTTTAGTTATTGACTTCATTAATGCCTGACTTTTCCCCCCAATGGGAACCCAGAGTGGCTTACATCAATCTCCCCTTTTATCCTTTTAATAATCCTGTAAAGTTTGATCAGCAGAGGGGCCCAATAGAAGTAGATAACTCAATTAAAATATCGAGACAGGGTGCAACTGCAATAAAAAAGGCCAAAGCTATGCTGGGGATTATTAGGAAGGGAACTGAAAACAAATCAGCCAGTTTCAAATGCCCCTTTATAAATCGATGCAGTGACCCCATTTGGAGTACTGTGTACAGTTCTGGTCACCACACCTAAAAAAGGACATTATAGCATTGGGAAAAGTGCAGAGAAGGGCAACTAGAATGATAAAAGGGTTGAAACACTTTCCCTATGAAGAAAGGTTAAAGCGCTTGGGGCACTTTAGCTTCGAGAAATGACTGAGAATGGGCAACTGGCACAAGGTCACTCACTCACCACACTTCCACAGCAAAGTGAGGATCTGAACCTGAGATTCTTAGGCTCCCAACACTCTGACCGTGACACCACACTATTTATATACCAGACTATATATATATATAACCTTGCTTTTCTTCCCAATGGAGACACAGTGGCTTACAACATTGTCCCTTATATTGTCAATGTTATGTACGCGGACCACCTCCAGGGGTCCATGGCTAAAGTAAGAAGCTTGGTCCCTGAACACAAAGGGACCCTAGGATCCTAAACCACCAATAGCACCTCTGGTGGGAAATCCAAACCCTCCAATGGGACTGTGGGTGTGCCGGGTGGGATGTATACAGTTGGCCCTTGCGGGGCCATTTTGCCAGTTCGTGTGTGAAGTACAATAAATGCGTCTGAACACATGTCGTAGTACGAGTCCTCCATGCGGCCAACCCAGTATGCAGTCAAAACAGGTAGGTTAGGCTGAGACAGAGGGACCGGTCCGTCACCCAGTAAGCCTCAGTAGCAGAGTGGGTATTTGAACCTGGGTTTCCCAAATCCTAAAGCACAAAAAAAGTTAAATTTATTAAATGCAGATGTTTTGCAAAACGTTTTACAGGAATTCAAAAAGATGACCAAAGCCTGCATTAAACAGCAGCTGTTGGGACAGCCGCTACTGAGGAGAGAAGGGCGCTTTTGGTTTTCTTGAGCAGAGCAATCCTAATTGCGGAGTCACTGTGGAACCTGACTAATATTGGGCCCCTCTGCTGATCCAAGCCCTGCTTTGCTCCTAACAGCCCCAGCCTTAGCCAGGACATACAACACATAACCCCAGGGAACCAGGCTGGATGATGTAACAGTAGCACATCCAGGAAAACCAAGGCAATTAAATTATTGGCAGGAGGCCAGTGAGCTGTATATCACCGACAAGAGACTTGCAGCCGCTTTATGTGTGCCTCTGTTTCCATCCATCTGGCCAGTTACATTGAAGCTTTCTGCTTAGTTGGGCGTGTTTCCACGTACATGAAAATAATTTACCTATGCAAGTTTGGCACTGGAATCTTTCTCTTACATATTTAACTCTGCCTGCAGTTACACGCCATATTGCAGTTCTGTGAGTGTGTTAACTGTTTCCGGTCACTTCTGACTTATGTTGATCCTATGAATCTATGCCCTCCAAAACGCTCTCTCGTTAACAGCCTTGCTCAGGTCTTGCAAACTGAAGTCCATAGCTTCCTTTATTGAGCCAGCTCATCACATATTGGGTCTTCCTCTTTTCCTGCTACCTTTTTCCTAGCTTTATTATCTTTTCTCGAGAGTTTTGCCTTTTCATGATGTGACCAAAGTACCAAAGTAATTTCAGCATCTAGGGAGGATTCAGGTTTAATTAATCACTAGTTTGTCTTTTTGGTGGTCAGTGGTATTCATCAAAGGCTGAGTTCAGACTGGCAGTTTGAAGCCGGAGGGAGTCATTGCAAAAAAGCCCCGGAACGGTTTTTCCGGTCACACTGTGCAGACTGATGCGGGAGCATGCCGGGAGGAGGCGCGAGGGAGTGTTCAGACTGCTGGCCCGGAAGTGCGGCTATGAACGGCTTTTTCCTGGTAATTCGGCTATGTGCGCATATGCGCTCATGCGCATAAGCGCATCAGGGCGATTTGGGGAGGATCCCGTTGCGCCGGCACTGCATTGGGTGGTAGAGCGGAGCACATCCAATCATATCGCTGCTGCCTCTCCAGGGCAATCAAGTGCACTTTATGCGCGGAAACACCTGGCAGACATTATTACCGCGGGTTGTTCCCGGCTTTTTGGATTAGCGTTCACACTTCCCAGAAGCGGAATGAAGCGGGATAAGGGCACTCTCCAGGATTTGCTACCACTTTCACTAAGTATCTTTTAAACGCGGGAGCGAAGCAGAACATGACGGGTTGACTACAGGTGGGGAACGCCAGACAGATGTGCCTGTTTGAACGGCCCCGTTAATCCGCTTGTGAAATGTTGCTCACTCGTGGCTATAGAGGGGCAAACTGCCAGTCTGAACTCAGCCAAAGTCTCCTCCAATGCCACATTTCAAATAAATACATTTACTTCCTGCCAGCTTTCTTCACTGCCCAATTTTAATATCCATACACAATAATGAGAAATATCATAGTATGAATTACCTTGATCTTGGTCTCCAGAGACACTTCCATACACGTAAGGATCTTTTCTAGTTCCTTCGTGGCCGCCCTTTGCAGTCCTGATCTCTTTCTGATTTCCTGGTAGCCCTCTCCCTTTTGGTTGATGACTGAGTCAAGGAATAGAAAACCTTCAACAATTTCTTCATCAACTACAGCTCTGGTATCGTGCCATGCTTTGGAACTGGCACACCATCAGCTATTATGCAGTTGTTTGCCAGCATACCCATTCTTATGATTGGCCATCAGTTTTTCATTTTTTAATATTCCTATAACATTAGGAAAGTTGTTGCATCAGCTTTTTATTTAGAACAAGCCTAATTGAATTCAATACAGATTGCGAGCCATTTGGAGACTTATGTGGGTGGTTTTACTGCCCTAAACTATACTGTGTCCTAGGAGGCAAGTTGTAGTATTAAAATAAAACACTGAGGAGTTGGTGTGAATGGGTGCTTTCCTCACAAATGTTTTATAACATTACATTTTGGGTTAATATTTGATTGCAAAAAGCACAGTGAACCATTCCTGAAACTGGATCTGATAGAAGCACCACACTTACAACTTCAGGATTCCCATACATAAGAGTAATGGCAGCACCCTATTAAATTAAAAGTGTTGGATGAATGGAAGAAGCAAATTGTGGTTTCATTGGGAAGCTCGGAGAAATTTACTCCATAGAGCCAAGTATTGTGCCAGTGATTAAGAAGAAAAGGATAATATAAGTAACTGGGAGAAGTTCAAATAGCAAATTTAATATGAGGCAAAAACACACATTGATTTTCAGGGCAGAACTATTTTTGGCAAAGGCTATGTTGAATGTAGAAGACCTTGGGTTGTTGCCTGCATCCAGAACCCTGGATCAGAACACAAGTCCTGAT
Organism: Gekko gecko; assembly: GCA_029375565.1. Taxonomy (NCBI): domain Eukaryota; kingdom Metazoa; phylum Chordata; class Lepidosauria; order Squamata; family Gekkonidae; genus Gekko; species Gekko gecko. The sequence goes on from JAPDNY010000017.1 coordinate 16,471,434, forward strand.
AGAAGAAGTAATCACAGCTATCAATTCCAACTTTTTCCCTCAAGAAAGTGACTGGCCCAATGTCTTCTAGTGAACTTCAGGGCAAAGTAGGGATTTGAACCCAGAGCTGCCTGGTTATAGTGTGTCTGGCTTGCTAACCTCTATACTGTACTAGGATTATCAACATCCTTTCAACTAAAGGTCACCATATTTTGAAAAGGAAAAAAAGAAAAAAGAACACATATTTCCCAACTGACTATTTCAAACAAGTGATCACTATGACAAATCTCATTTTAAATACTCCTCCTATTTCAGCTGTGATAATTGCTACTAGCTAGGAATATTCCTAACCTTCCAGCCCAAAAAGGACATTTTCATCAGGTTTTTAAAGAACCCAAAAGAGGACGGACACCAAAAAAACCAGTGGAAGCTGGTTTGTGACTGGACGGGCACCGGACGCCACGGGCTACTAGCACTCCTGCGATCAGATGCCTGCCTTTGCCTCACGTTTTCCGGATACCAGTGCACTTTCCACAGTACTTTTTAACTCCGCATCTTCGGCAGGACACCACGGGTTGGCCACGGGAGCGCTACGTTTCCCAGATGTTGCGGTGCGATCGTGCCCTGAAAATCCGCCTGACATTCGTGCCTTCTGCGCGGCAAACTCTCCATGTGACCGGGGCCTTAATTCAGGTAAAAAAGAACAAAATTTGAGTCCAGTGGCACCTTTTAAGATGCACGCTTCTTTAAGACCAGCAAAGCTTGATTCTGGATGTAAGTTTTTGTGTGCATGCCCAAGGAAAGCTTATTCCCGGAATTCAAGCATTTGTTGATCTTAAAGGTGCCACTAGACTCAATTTTTTTTCCTGTTTTCTAACTCTGTGAAACTACTAATAGGGAGGGGAAAGAACTCATACTGCTGAGCACTGGAACGCTCAACCCTGGCTATATCTCTCACAGGCAACATCTTTAAATGTCCTTCACAATAAACTTTCATGAAGGAAAATTAATTGCAATAAATATTTTGGTTTCTGCATCTGGCAATGTGACTCCACCGAGGAAGTATTACTCCATGCCAGATTCACCCTTAAGCAGACAAAGCACCAATGGGGGCACCACAAAGTTGGGAAAAGGGTGAAAAAATGTAGAAAAAAAGCCTTTCAGGTCGTAAATATTGGAACTTTGATACATTTAACTTGTGAAATATTAAAACAGATGTGGTATTGCATTTCTGTAGAACTTTATGTAGCCAAAGCTCGGCTTAGTTTGTACAGTATATATTGTGTTATCATATGAATACATTTTTGTATTGCTGCAACCTGCATTGAATCTATCTGGTCAGACAGGCCAACAACTGAAATGGACTCTGGGTCAGTGTGGGCAGGAGGGAGCCACCAAGATTGCTCAGTGCTGCTTAGGGCAACAGGGAGCCTTCATCCGCCCCTGGTACTACTCAGAAAAGGCTGTGCCGCTTTTCGCCTCAGAATATTCTCTTTCGTTCCGTCCCCCTCAGGAATGTTTTGGCGCGAAAAAAGAAAAAAAGGTCCCCGACTGGGATTGGCCAGAGCGTAAAAAGCGCGCGAACCTCCGAACACAGAAGTGAGGGCGACCAAAGCGCGCGTGCGCACAAGAAAACCGGGGCAAACAGGCGGCGTCGCAGGCGCCGACTTGTACTTCAGTGAATCATCGGGGAAAGACCGGACGCCCCTGTCCTCGCGAGATTACGCCGCATCGGCCTTTACGCGCACGCGCAGTCGTTTTTCCACCGTGCCTCGGCGCGGTTTCGTCTCTCGTTTGTTCCCCCCCCCGCGCTTTCCTCCTCGACCGGAAGTGGGCGGCCCGTTCTGCGTGAGGTAGGCGGACGCGCCGGAAGTGGCTTTTATTCCGTCAAGTATGGGGCCGACTCGGTCTAGCTGGCGGCCCGCTTGCGAGTTTTTGTCCCGGGCCCGTCTCCTGATGCCGGTTGGTAGAGAAGCGGTTAGTTTGGCTTCCAGACTGCAGGTGGAGACGCGCGCCCCTGTGTTTTTGCTGGATGTGGGCCTGTGTGTAAGAGGGAGGGAGGCCGCTGACACTTCTGGGGCCCAGCAGTTAGTGTGTGAGGCAAGGGCGCCACAGACCAGGGGGGTCCCCAACTTGGTGACCGTGGCGCGGGCTGACACTTCTGCTGGTGCCCGCCAGGTGGGGCTTTTGCCCAGCAAGGCTTTTGATTGGCCGTTGGAGGTTTGATTGGCTGTCCAGATTTTTAAAGATCAAGACACTGGTCACATCTTCGCCTTTTCAGCTGTTGGAACTTTCCCAAGAGGCAAGAGAAAAGCAACGATCTCTTAAACCCAGTGGTCCTAGCATCCCAGACTGCACTGGGGCAGGTGATGCACTCTATTCTTGATGCTGGGGTGGGGGGCAGCAGTGGGAGGGCTTCCAAGTGTCCTGGTGCACCTCCTGATGGCACCTAGTCTTTTTTGGCCACTGTGTGACACAGAGCATTGGACTGGATGGGCCATTGGCCTGATCCAACATGGGCTTCTCTTATGTTTTTATGTTAACATTCTGCTGCAGTTCAAAAGAAGCCAGCCTTTGTATACACCCATTCTTTTATTAGAGATACAGAAAAAGATACAAGACTCCTTTTCTTTAGCCTAGTCTTAACCTGGAGTGAACCTTGCTACCTTCTTAGCATTCCCTAAGTCTGGACAGCAATTGGGGGGGAAAACTGGCCACTCACCTTGAGAGTATGGAAGGCAACCCCTGACCTTCAGTAGCTCTGTCTCACTTCTTGAATTCTGCGAGGGAAAAAATTCCCTCGCAGAAACACAACGTATGGAAGCTGGGATGCCTCTCATCATATCCCCACCACCTGTAAAACATGGGAAGGAACAAAAGCACAGGACCCATCACTGTATATGGAATCCCTCCCATTCCCACACACCTGGGAAAACTACGGAGGGCAGAAGAAGGCTTTCCTGCAAATGCATATCCTTTGGACAGGCAAATGCACACAGGGAAGGAAGTATGAGTAGCACTCAGACAACAAAGCCTGGAAGAGAGAAGAACACCTCCAGGATTTTTTGTGAGGCCAAGGAAAATACACAGTTACAGATTAATAGAAGATATCCCTGTTGTCTCCACGCTACCTCACGTGGGAAACAGGAGGGATTTGAATTCCACTGCAGAAAAATTCTTCTCTGCTTGATTTTTTATTAGTATTGTTGAAATACAAAAATGTAGGATATTAATACCACGAAATTATTTGTAGCACTGAGAAAATGCATTTGAAATTATGCAGAAAACTACACCGTGGTGTGTTTTTTGAACCCCAAGTTCCCAAAGCACAGAGGCTGTGCTTCTGCCTGTTTTAATACTGCAACCATTGAATGAAAGGGATGGTTCTCAGCAGCTGTAGCTGAAACAACTCTTGCATTCTCTGTTATATTTAAACTCATGAATTGTGAAAAGTCATACAAAGGAATGCATGTGTACTGTTAGCTGTATTGACCTAGTTAATAGGACTTCTGTGTTTTGACTTTACCCAAGTTACTTTGCTGCAGCCTGACCCAAGAATAAAACCCATCACTAAGAGGGACTAAGCAGGAGCCCAGTGCTGCCTTGAAGGCTAAGAATATACATATATTTCAGCATAAGCTGTCTTGAGTCACAGTCACATTTGGTGAAGTGGGTTCTGAGACACAAAAGCTTATACAGGAATTTAGACTGTTAGTGTCTAAGGTGCCACTGGGCTCCAGTTCAGTTTTCCTGTAACAGACTAATGTGGCTGTCCTCGTGGAACATTACGCTTGAGTTAGTAGTTGTAATACAGGGAACTGCAAAGTGACAGCCCAGAGAGGTAGGACATATTTCAACTTCAGCAGAGGAAGAAGCCTCTCTTCTTAAACCACTAAAAGGCATAAAAGGGCTAGCCCTCTTGAACAAAATGACGTCGAGTGTGTGAATAGTCCTGGTCTGATGCCACACCCCTTTTCCAGAGACGGAGCACAATGTGATGCTTCGCATGAAAGGTATGTTAGAGCATCTCAGACCCCTGCGTCTGGAGTTCTCTGTTCCATCTATCCAGCGATGAAGATCAAGCAGGCGGGCCTTCCTCCTCTGCCACGTACGACTCCTCCCTCCAAATCTGCACAAGGCCCTCTGCCGCAGTGAGCAAGCAAGCCTCAGCTGGGTGGAAGGACAGAGACTGGACGGCACCGTTACTCACAGGTAAGCTCATAGCCAGGGATCCCTATGGTGAGAAAGAACAGTTGCAGGCGTTAGGAAGACAAGAACTCTGAAGGACATACATGCCCCAGTCTCTCTGCCACCAGACCTGGAGTCAGTGGCAGATTAACCATTAAGGCAGACTAAGCACGTGCTTAGGGCACCAGGGCCAAAGGGGCCAGTGTTCCTTCTAAGCTGAGTTAGTGTGAGTTAGCTCATAGTTTTTTAGCCTCCAGCTCACAAGTTTTTGTCTTAGCTCAGGACAGAGGGCTCCAGAGCAAACTAATTTATGCAGGAGCCAAATCGCTCGCTCACAACTTTAATGCCAGTAACTCACAAAGTAGAATTTTTGCTCCCAAGAGTCCACAGCTTAGAGGGAGCATTGAAAGAGGGCACCACAAAGTTGGGAAAAGGGTGAAAAGAAAAAAAAGAATGAAGTTTTATAAAAAAATTTTTGGTAAAACTAGTGCAAATTGATCATGAGTCAATAACCCTAGGGTTATCTTCTATTTTTTGTTGGTGAGGTGCAGTGTCATAGGCTATGTTTAGAAGTAAAATGCATGTGTTTAAAAGTAAAATGATGGAGCCAAATTCAGTTGTCATGACAGTCATTTCAGTGAGGGGGGTACCAAGATTGGCCAGTGCTTAGGGCACCAGTGAGCCTTAATCCGCCCCTGCCTGGAGTATTTACCTCATGTATAGTTCACCTTTCTCACAGAGACTCAAATTGAAAGTCCCATCTACACTGCGGTTGCCATCGCTTACACCGCAGAAGAGATCGCCACCCGTTAATGCTGCAAGAAGCTCAACGTGGCAAAAGTGGACCCGGGACACACAACACCATCACCTCTCTCTTCCCCCCTATAATTTTACAGGATGAAGAGAAGCAAAGCAGAGTCATTGTTATTGCTGAACAAGCAAGACTGGGAAGGAGCGTCCAAGTTTTAGCACATTCAGTGACAAGGAAAGAAATGTCCAGCAACAGAAGTGATGCACACTTGTGCATGAACCTCATGGGATATGGAAATGTTATTTGCCCCTCATGGATCAAAACTGTGCACTTGGCAAGGCTTTACCCACAATAAAGTGCTTTGTAGCCCAACAGTTGGATGACTGGCAACTCCTAGGATTACAAATATTCTGCACCAGCTCTGCTTCTGTGGTTAGCAGCTCTCCCAAGACAGCTAAGGCCAGACAAACCACCTACTATTCCTTCCCTCAACCAGGCTAAGGAGTAGAAATGTGTCGTTTCCCACAGACCATGACTAATGAGTAGTGTGGGGGGAGAGACTGTCAGTTTCTTTCTCCAGGGTTAAATATTACCCTCTCCACCTGAGGGGAATTCATTCTCTATGGATTCCATTGCACACAATTATACGTATAGGTCTGCTGGCATGAGGCAAAGAGAACTCACAAGGGTGCCTGTGCAGAATGCCCACGATGTCCCTGGGCAATTACGCTCACCTCAACCAGGTCCCAGAAATACACTTTGCCATCCTCAGAGCAGCTTCCAATATGCGTATCTCTCTCACTCAGACAGCAGTCCATCTTGTAGGCTACGTTCTTGTGGCCTGTGTATCTAGAGAGATTGGGGGGAGGTAGGATTCAGATAAGAATGAGAAGAACATTTCTCCCATACAGAACAGCCAGGCTCTCCCCAGCAGCCCGTCTGGTACAACTGCGGTTCCCTTGAGTCGAGATACACGGGGAACCACATTAGACCGGAGTCACGATATTTTTATCGGTTTATTTAGAAAAATGTTATGCCACCTCTTCAGGAACCTGCCCAGAGGTGGCTTAGAAGAAATAAACGGGCAAGCAGTGCAGATCTTTCGGCACTGGATTAATATGATCGTGATATCCTGCCCTCACGACAACGGGGTTGGCTGCATTTATTACTCACTCTCCGAGCATCTCGCCTGTGTCCTTGTCCAACAAGCGTAGAGTGGAGTCCAAAGTAGCAGCCAGCGTACACTGTCCATCTTTGCTGAAACAAACGCAAGTGATGGGACCTATAGTAATGAGAGAGAAGTGCTGGGTTCCATCATTTCAAGTGTATGTGTGTGTGTGTAGAGAGGAGCAAGAGGACGAGCAAAGTCTTTGTAATATGCTCCTAGGACTGTGATGGCATTTTGCCCAATGCTAACAATTCCCAAGGGAGACAGACAGGGATAGCAACTTGCAGGGATCAAGTCAGCTGCATTCTGCCCTGCCACTGTCTGGAGTCGATGAAAGACGTGTGACTTAAGATGAAAGATGTGGCTTTACAGCGACCGTTCAAGCTGTATCGGCACCAAGTCTACTGAACAGAACTGGCCAGTGTCGATTCTACAACATGGAGAGTCAGAGACGCCTAACAAGACGCACCAGATTTGCAGATGGGAGTTTGGCACACTCACTTCCAATATAGTCTGAGCACAGCTCTCCGGCACGTAAGTCGTAACGTCGGACACGTCCATCTACAGAACTGAGAAAGGAGAGGGAGTCATTGCTAATCAACCAGGGTAGTAAATTCTGTCCTGTAAGCCCTCCGATTCTAAAATGACAAACCCTGAATGCTGAGATGGGGAAAGCCGTATGTATTTACTGTTTGCATCCTTTATACAAGTGTGTATAAATTGCAAAATTTTGCAAAGAAGTCTACATGTGGAGCTAGTGTGTTTGGAGAAAAAAATATTTGTGAATATTTTGAGCAGTTTTAAGGAGAAAGGCCCCAGGGGGGCTAAGGAGAAGGATCAGCAGCACTTGCTGAATGAAAATATCTATTCCCCTGATTACCTAAAACTGCAATTCGAATCGTTGCTCACATGAGTAGAAGGTAGTTGCCGAAGCTGGCCTGGCAGGAGTGAGGCCCTGCTGTTAGAGGGCCCCTAAATGACCACTAAGGAATGCCAAAGGATTGTTATTTCTTGCTCGGTTCTTCTCTCACTACCTCATGGTGGGGTCTCCAGCTGAACACTGAACATACAGGAAACTTTCTACTCTGTCATGAATGGCAAAGCAGAACAGGATAAGAATGAATAGATAAAGCTGAAAGGAAACAAAGAGCATTCTAGAAAGCAAAACTTTTGCTCCAAGGACTAGGCTGTTTACTATTAATAGAAGGGCTGTACAAAAACATTCCTGTTAAGAATAAGAAGTAAACCAAACAATATCTGTATTGTTAGTAAACAGAAAATTGATGGCATGTAATTTTTAGGGGATATGGGTGAAGAGAGGAAAACAACGAGAAACTTCCTAGAGATGGACGGAAGTGACAAGACGAAGGCTATTTGGTGCCCAAATGCCATGAACTGTCGGCTAAAATTTGGAAGTAATTTGTTTTTGACAGTGGACAGAAGGGGAAACTTGGCCTGCTCATGCAGCTGCTGGGCAGATGGTGGATTGGATCAAGCTTCGTGTTTAAACGAGCTTGTAGTTTTATAAGCTTTATTATGTGAACAAAAATTTAAAAGCAAGTTTTTATTGGAATGAAATGTAACCAAAAAAAAATACAGCAGCAAAAACATGAAAGGTGTTCACTGATGTGCATTTGTGCCCTCTGATTTCTAAGCATTTAGTAGAAACTGACCTGCGTAGAAAGTAAGCCAGAATTCTCAAATCTATACACACTACAGGATTTAATGTTAAAAGATAATGTTTTGAATGCTGTATTCCAATAGTGGTCATATGGGTCGTTCTCATAGCCCACTACAGATGAGCCAAAAAGGTTGGGAGTGCTTGCCAGGTTCCGCGAGAGTTTGGCTTGAGCTCAGCAGAGCAAGGAGTTTGTCTCCTCCAGCTCCAGATACCTCGCCCACTTTACTTCTCCTTACCCTGTAAGGATTTCATGATCTGACACTTTCAGACTGGAGACGCCATCTTTGGCCTCGTCGAGTACCTGGATGGGTTCTGGTCTGCGTGAACGGCAGTCCCAGCAGCGGACGCTGGAGTCAATAGACCCTGCAGGACAGCAAACAAGCAAGCAAAAACCCCAGCTAAGCAAAACAAGAAAACCAATTATCTGGAAACGACTGGCAAGAAAAGAGGCATTCCTTACCCGACAAGATCACAGTAGCCTCTTCATTGAACTGGACACAGTTTACCTTCTGCCCGATAACAGAGAGGAAGAGATCAGGGACAAGTGCTTTCCCAAAGGCTACATATAAACGTCCTCATCCTGGGAATCAGACTCAAGTACGCTGTTGAGTATGACCTTTTGTAAAACTTATTAACTTAATTTACACATAAATAACGTACAGCCACCAAAATGTCACAAACCAGTCAAATAAAATCAGATAATATATAAAAGATATCAAACACAAGCTTAGAGTTCACATGGAAACTAACATCGTATAGTACCTAATGCTGTAGTTACGAAAACAACAATACTTTATGTACAACAAATGGACTTAATTTGTATGTAAGCTGCCCTGTTATTGCTTTATTCTTGTATATTTTTGAAATACCAATAAGAATAGTTAAAAAAAACCTTATTTCTTACTCTCCATCTCACTGATCACTTCAACCCGTCATGCTTGTATTATTTCTAGAGCTCTAGCCTCCAGTATGACTCCCATCCCACAATACTAACACACAAAGTACTCCTGTAGACAACACAGAGTCACTTTTATTTAATTTCACCCTTAACTAGCAAAGCAACTGGTATCTTTTTTGGTGGGGGAGATGGTCACAGGTAGCCCCTGCTCTCTGCACCTGTGTGTTCAGTTTCACTGTCCGAGTCTCTCAGTCTAAGTAGCCTGGCAGTCCCACAAATGGTTTAAGTTGTCTTTAAAACTCTCTGTCTCCTCCATGCACACCTCTCCCATGGTAACAGACAATGTGTCAGCTATGTCATGTGCTCCCTGAGACTATAACACAGCCCGCTCTAGCAAGACACAGCACAGAGCTATTCACCCTCATTGCAAGTCCAGAGGAATTCACTTTGTTAAGGATAAGAGTGGAGGCACTTCCCTGAAACCCAAAAAGGAGGGAACGTATCTTACCCCTGCATGGCCACGGAACTTGCGAATCACCTGTCCCGTTGCCACATCCCAGAGCACAACAGCCTTGTCTGATCCGCACGAGCAAAGCTGGCTGTTGTCAAATGACCTGTGGGAGAAAAGAAACGAGGGATAATGGCAGCAACAGAAATGTCATCCCTTGGACTTCCACATCTCCTACTCTGATTCAAGGGATGTCAATTCCCAGGGCTCCCTCCACTGAACTGAGAGAGCACAGAATTCAGCCGTGGGTGCAGAATTCTGACAGAGACACTTAGATTCCATTTTTTGAAGTCTCAAAAGTAGGAAAAATAGATTTGAATGTGTATACAGAGGGGCCCACAGAGGGAAGAGAACAGTTATATTACTAGCCAGGCATTTTAACACATCGTTCACATCTTTTTTTCTTTCCTGTTGGTGAACCTTGCATAGCGAAAGTTCACTTTACTGTATCTGATGACGCAGACTCAACCCAATAAAGCTTGTTAAAATCAGTTTTTTCAAGGCAAAACAGGACTTTCTTTTTTGGTGATCAGCGGGCAGCATTAGGGCAGGGGTCCCAAACCTTTGGAGTCTGCAGGCATGCTTGGAATTTTGAGAAGGAGTGATAAGAACATAAGAACATAAGAGAAGCCAATGTTGAATCAGGCCAATGGCCCATCTAGTCCAACACTCTGTCACACAGCGGCCAAAATATACCAGGTGCCATCAGGAGGTCCAGCAGTGGGGCCAGGGCACCAGAAGCCCTCCCACTGCTGCCCCCTCCAGCACCAAGAATAGAGTGCATCACCTGCCCCAGACTGAGAGTTCCCATTCTATACCCTGTGGCTAATAGCCACTGGTGGACTTCTGCTCCATATGTTTATCTAATTTCCTCTTGAAACTGTCCATGCTTGCAGCTGCCACGACCTCCTGTGGCAGTGAGTTCCATATGTTAATCACTCTTTGGGTGAAGAAGTATTTCCTTTTATCTGTTCTAACCCGACTGCTCAGCAATTTCATAGAGTGCCCACGAGTTCTTGTATTGTGAGAAAGGGAGAAAAGTACTTCTTTCTCAACCTGCTCAATCCTATTCATAATCTTATAAACCTCGATCATGTCACCTCTCAGCCGTCGTTTCTCCAAGCTAAAGAGCCCCAAGCATTTTAACCTTTCTTCATAGGGAAGGTGTTCCAACCCTTTTATCATTCTAGTTGCCCTTCTCTGCACTTTTTCCAATGCTATAATATCCTTTTTGAGATGTGGTGACCAGAACTGTACACAGTATTCCAAATGATGAGTGCCATCCCAAAATGACTGCCACCGGAGGGTAAGAAATTAATCTTGAAACGGTACAGGACACCTGCTCAATTATCGTATATGATTAAGGGAATGAAATCAGAGTGTTGGCATTGTAAAAGGATAAGGGGACATTATGCACATCTTTGGTGGGAATGCTCTAAGGTCAGGGGCTTTTGGCAACTGATCCCGGAAAAGGTTGATCATTTATGTAATGTTGAGCTGAATGAGAAAGTGTTATTTATGGGAATTCTGGGAAATAGTAAAGTAGATAAATCCAAAAGGGATTTATTTAAAGCTATGATTCTCGCGACTCATGCAGTAATAGTGTATGGATGGAAAGATGCCTTAAAATGGACTCTGGAAAGATGGAACTGGTACTTATATGAATGGATTCAATCAGGTATTTTATTGATAATAAAACAGGATAAGTCATGAGAAGATAAGGCACTGGAGATAAGGAAGAAATGGTTTGGGTATATAAGATGGGTAAGAGAAAGGGGGGGCCCAATAACGGTGCATTGATAAAACTCCGTAGGGTGTGCTCATGGTTGCAGATATAATAATAAGGTTCTTCTTCTAGTTGCTCATGAAAGGGGCTGGGGGAGAATAATAAAGGGGAAAAATGATGTATTTGATGTTTGGTTATGCAAACTTGATGAAAAGGATTATGAATGTGTATAAAATATAAGACATCAATACAAATATTCTTGTTAAAAAAGCCATCTGCTTAAGTTGGCCAATACATACAACTCAGAGAATTCAGCTGTTCTAACAGTGCAATTTTTTTATACACAGCCCTGTCCTCTCAAAGGTCCAGACAAAGCACAAAAGCTGTGGCTTAACCTAAACAAGGGGATTGTTTAACATCTCAATTTTTCGGAAGGGTGTTCCCCAGCAAATGTTCTAGCAGACGTTGATTCCTCTCCCCCGGCTCTTACCCTGCTGCATCCAGGACCTCGTAGCCATGGCCACTGTATGTCTTGAGGAGAGTCCCTTTGTGGGGGTTCCAGAGCTTGAGTGACTTGTCACTGCCACAAGTGAGACAGTAATTCCCATCCACTTGGGGAAAAAGAGGAGAAGAAAGGCCACGAATCACTACGCCACTGTTGCATCAGGCTACAATTTAGGTCCAAAACCAGATTTATTGTTTGAGTTAAACAAGCAAAACAAAACAAATGCAGCATCACTTAAGTAAAATAAACTAGGCCCAGGCCAAATCTCCTCCCTTCTGCTTCCTGATTTCTGGGCCACCAGACCTACATCTCCCAACAAGCGGTGCTTCCACGGCTGTTATTACGAAGAACACCACAAGTCATGTTCCAGCCTGTGATATTATCCATTTGAGTTACACTGACCGCACCATTCGCATGCAGTCAAAAAATTTTTTCTCAGCACCTCCCCACACCCACTGCAATAACTCTTTTGAGCTAACAAATCACTAAAAAAAACTGGGGCCATGTCACACAATAGATCTCAGTTTCCTTGTAGACCATAAAACAAGGGCTCTCTTTCCCAGCTTCTTTAGCCCTAACCATTATGCACCAATGCCCACTGTGCAGAATTGAGGATGCACTCACCATTGAATCTTACAGCCCTGACAGCTCCCTGTTTACATTGCAATGTGCCCAGCAGTTTCTTAGGCAGCTCAGGTTTCTTTGGTTTTGGCTCTGGAAAAGCCATTACGAAGAAAAGTAACTTGCTTCACACATATGATGTAAATGATGCTCCCATACATTTGATGACACAGCAACGTCCACTGTAAAGCTTCAGGCACCAGGAATATCCCAGACTGGATTGAAGGGTTAGGACTGTTTTGCTTCTGGTCGTTTTTTCATCTTGGAACACCACAGGGACAGAAATAACACAGGGGTAGAAATAAATCCTCGGCTCTAAACCCGACAAAGCTACAATTTCCCTTACAATGGTAAATAGAAGTAGAGACAGTGCATCTCTAGAAAGCAAAATTGGCAAAGGAGTACCCATTCTAGATTACTTTATGTTGCCTTAATATTTGATCAGTTGACTACATCCTATTTGAGAGCCAGTTTGGTGTAGTGGTTAAGTGCGCAGACTCTTATCTGGGAGAACCAGGTTTGATTCCCCACTCCTCCACTTGCACCTGCTGATGTGACCTTGGGTCAGTCACAAGCTCTGGCACAGCTGTTCTCTCAAGGACAGTTTCTGTCAGAATTCTCTCAGCCCTACCTACCTCACAGGGTGTCTGTTGTGGGGAGGGGAAGGGAAAAGGAGTTTGTAAGCCGCTCTGAGACGCCTTTGGGCAGTGAAGGGCGGGGTATAAATCCAAACTCTTCTTCTTCTCTTCTTCTATTTCCACCATTCCATGCCAAACTAGTTAACAACATTTTTGTAGCATAAACCACTTATACATATCTGTAATTTCTTATATTTTTGAGAAATCCCTGAGAACTGTCCCTCTCCCCCAATTTTCTTAAGATCTCTCAATCTATAGCCAGTTGAAGCCAACTCTATTGCCTTTTTACAGTGATTTTCCAACAGACCCAAGTCCCATTTAATAGGGATTGCTAACCTTACCTACAACCTCTTACTATAGCTTTCTTAAATCTTTAATGGGGATGTACTAAAAAGGAAGGACAGGATTGCCCATTGGAAACAATGGGAAACACTGGAAGGTCCATTGGAAATAATGGGAGCCAGGAATGCCCAATTGACCTGCATGGGCTCCATTGGAAAACATTACAGTACAAGGAGAGCTGCAATAAAAATGCAGAATGGATTTCCCATTAGGGTCTTTGGGCCCAAATAGACTACTCTGGGACTGGGAGGAAAGGCCCCAACTTGGAATGACAGCCCCTAGGGGTAACAGAAGTGTTCTGGGACTGGGATGAGAGGCCCCGGAATGGAATGACAGCCCCTGGGTGTAGCAGGAGTGTTCGGGACCGGAATGAGAGACCATGGAGTGGAATGACAGCCCCTGGGTAACAGCAGTATTCTGGGAATGCAACGACAGGCTGCAGAGTGGTCTCTCATTCCAGTTACAGAACGTTCCTGTTATCCCCAAGGGCTGTCACTCCACTCCGTGGTCTCTCATTCCAGTCCCAGACCACTCCTGCTACTTCCACGGGCTGTCATTCCACTCTGTGGTCTCTCATTCCAGTCCCAGACCACTCCTGCTACACCCAGGGGCTGTCATTCAACCCTGGGGCCTCTCATCCCAGTCTCAGAACCAGGGGCGGATGAAGGCTCACTGCTGCCCTAAGCAGCACTGACCAATCTCGGTGCCCCCCTCCTTTCCACACTGACCCCAGTCCATTTTAGTGGTTGATCTGTCTGACTAGGTGTACAATGCAGGTTGCAGCAATACAAAAATTTATTCATATGATAACACAATAGACTGCACAAACAAAGCCAAGCTTTGGCTACATAAGATTCTACAAAAATGCAATACAGCATCTATTTTTAATATTTCACAAGTTAAATGTATCAAAGTTCCAATATTCGTGACCCCAACTTTGCGGTGCCCCCTTTGGCCCTGGTGCCCGAAGCACGTGCTTAGTCTGTTTAAGGGTGAATCTGCCACTGCCCAGAACACTTCTGTTACCCCTAGGGGCTGTCATTCCAACTTGGAGCCTGTCCTCCCAGTCCCAGAATAGCCTACTTGGGCCCAGAGACCCTAATGGAAAATCCATTCTGCATTTTTATTGCAGCTCTCCTTGTCCTGTAATGTTTTCCAGTGGAGCCCGTGCCGATCAATTGGGAGCATCCCTGGCTCCCATGATTTCCAAGGGGCCTTCCAGCGTCCCCCCTTGTTTCCAATGGGCCATCCTGTCCTTCCTTTTAGTGCACCCCTCTTTAAAATGCCTCCTGCAAACCGGACCGAAACAGCAAGACAGGGAAATTACAGGAGAAGCACCAAGCTCTTCCTAACTGCCTCCTCCTAGGGCAGAGCTGCTGCCGGGCGCGCAGGGGCTTCAGTTCCCGCTTGTCCTCTATGGGTGGGTCTCTTCTCCCTCCTTCGCCTTTCAGTAGAGCAACCACTGATATTTCCCGAGAAGAGACAGCTCCAAAGTTACCTGAATCAGGAAGAAGCAAAATGAAACAGGACCGGCATCAGCATTCGACATTCAGTTTCGCCCTCCTCTTTCCGGAACTAAATGTTCGGAGCACTGCGGTGTTACTGCATTTGTTGCCCCCCATCGCGCTGAGCGGAAGCGGAAGTCGGAGCGGCTCCCTGGAGAGTCGTTTGGGAGACAGGTTGCAATAATGTCCGGCAACAACGCGGCGGACCCGCGGCGGCCTAATCGCGTGCTCAGGTTAGCAGGGATCGGCCTTGGGTATTGTTGAGGCGACGCGCCGGCCGGGGAATAAGGCCCGTGCAGCAGGGAAAAGGAGACCGTGGTGTTGCGCTGAAGGATTGCAGTTATAGGAAAGGGGTCACTCTTTTTTAATATTTCATTTATAACTTTTAACGTTATAACAATAATAAACAGGAATAGATATTTCAGAAATGCAATAATATAGCTTTGATCCAATCTTCTAGATAGCAGGTAAAGGTATTAGATCAAAAGTTAAATATGTATAAAACAAACTTATAGTTATGAAATGTAATAATAATTCTAATATAATTAGTTGCTGTAGATTTTCCGGGTTGTGTGGCCGTGGTCTTGGCATTGTAGGGACCCTACCTTTCGCCAGCAGCTGTGACTGGCATCCTCAGAGGTATCACACAGAAAGGCGGAGCACTCTCTGTGTCAAGGTGAGCAGGAAAATGGTAGGTCATTTATATCTACCCTGGAAGGTGGGGTAGGGCTGAGTCATTATCTTGTAGGAGTTCTCCAGGCTGTGAACATGCTAACTCCTTAATGACTCAGCCCTACCCACACCTTCCAGGGTAGATATAAATTGCCTGCCTACCATTTTTCTTCTCACCTTGACACAGAGAGTCCTCCATCTTTCTGTGTTATACCTCTGAAGATGCCAGTCACAGCTACTGGCGAAACATCAGGTCCTACAATGCCAAGACCACGGCCACAACCTGGGAAATCTACAGCAACTAATGAACTCCAGCTGTGAGAGCCTTCGACAACATATTCTAATATAACATCTTAACTTGCATAAACATCAAGTCAGGGTAATAGATTAAGGTTAGAATATTGCTATGATTTCTTTATATCTTTGAGGTATTGAAGAGGTAGGGACAATGGGATTCACAAAAGAAGCCTCTATAAGAGGGAGCCATTTAGAATAAAAGAAAGATTGGGATTTATAGCTATTGTTAGGAGGGATGGTGATTGTGATTTTCTCCATAGTATATAGCTCCCAGACTTTAACATACCATTGATGTAGTGTAAGAAGGTTGGAACCCTTCCAATTGCTTGTAATGACTGATTTTGCTGCCATCAATAATGTTGAGATTAGTTCTCTAAGCAAATTTGGGATATCAATACCTTGCCATCAGTCAAATAGCACTAGCTCTGACGAAAAAGGTAAGTCTGTATCTGTAATTGGTTTAATAATGGAGTCACTTTGAAGATGGCAGGGAAGGCGATGAGATCACGATGGCGACGGATTAGAAAGGGTGGAAAAAGAGGGGCAAAGCAGTTTATCTTGTCAACAAAAAGTAGTGTTGGGATAGATGGAGCAGTGACACATCTCGTGGGAAAGGGAGGCTATAAGGGCAAAAAGGGACGTGAGTCCGAGGGACTTCTCTTCACGAACTAATCTCAGTTCAAAGGCAACGGTGCTATCCAGTCCACGCTATATAGAAGGAGAGAATGGGTGTAGGTGTTGTGGCCGGTGGATGCTGTCAGTCAAAGAGTCTGTGCCCTTCGGGACTGGAAAGTAGATCTGTACATTTGACTTTGTCTTTTTTTTTTTAAATAGCTTAACAAAGTGCTAGGTTTTTGCTGTATTAGGAGGAGGTCTTGATTAATTGAATCACTTAAAAAGCACAAAACTATGTGAGTAGTCCAATGATGCAAGGTAGCTAAAGAAGTCAGAACCTTTACAAAATTCCCAGAGCAGGCTGTAATGCTCATTACATCACATTCCACACAGAGAGATGCGTACTTTTACAGTCCATTGGGGGGAGCTGACTTGTTGTGACAAAATAATGCAATCTGAGCATGTAGAAAATTGTTTTTATATATTTCTATAATCGGCCCACTAACTTCAGCAGAGATCTCTGGATCCGTCTTCCGTACTAGTTGTGCTTCAAGTGTCCTTCATGTAGGTGCAATTTGAGATAGAAGACGGATTGGTGTCTGAGCAGGAGTGCTGCTTTCTTGGCTGGATATTGTGTATTATAGGCCTAGGCTCAAGTCCCGTGAAAGCACTCTATCTACGTGATGCACTCTATTCTTGGGGCTTGTGGGGGGAGGGCAACAGTGGGAGGGCTTCTAGTGTCCTGGCCCCACTGCTGGACCTCCTGATGGCACCTGGTATTTTGGGCCACTGTGTGACAGAGTGTTGGACTGGATGGGCCATTGGCCTGATTCAACATTGGCTTCTCTTTGTGCTCTTATGTAAAGCCAGTTGTGCTTTTGTCACTATAAAATCCAACATGGACGTGGCCACTAATTCAAGGCCCCATTGATTTCAGTAGCTGTGAATAACTTCCTACGAGTTGCAGCCTTGATTTGTTTCTCGAATGCACATGAGGGAGCAGCAGAGTGTATGATATGTATGTTCCCCTTATAGAGTGTCCGTTTTTCACTATAATAGGTATGAATTAAAATGTAACAAAACAGAAAACAGTAACACTGATGGTTTTAGGTCTGCAAAATAAGCCATTTAATGATGCAAGTAAAGAAACACAATTAAAATCATTTTGTTCAAGTACATAGTAACCTCCATTGATTGGAAATTGTTGCCCTGTAAAATAGTCTTTGTTCCTAATTCCTTTACTTATTGGCATAATGAGGGCACATAACCAGCTTGATGTTCTTTAAAAGTTTGTCAGTGTAACATAGCGTTAATAGGTTTGCAAAAGAAACAAAAACTGTACTTAAGTATTCTCACACGTTGTTTTATAAATGATATACAAATTTCACCTTATGTATTCGACTACTGTTCAGAAGAAGATACAGACATCGAAACGATACATTACATTCCGGAGAAGATCGTCAATAATTGTTTCATTATTCAGCTAATGGAATGTATTGTACTATTGATGAATTGACCTTGCACTAATAATAATTCTGTTTCATAGACGTTCTTTAGCATCTGTGTTTACAGTTTTTGTTTCTTTTGCAAACCTGTTTCCACAACGGTAACCCACTCTTGTTATAATAACATAGTGTTCGAGCAGGAGCAGCGTTCCTTTTATTTGGGGTTTTCAGCTGAACAGTTAGATAAGCTGCGAAGACATATTCTGTCTAGCCAAGCATAATAAAATGGATTGGGTTTGGTAATTAACAGTGATTTTTCTGTTGTCTGTATATTGTCCTTCTCACTGTAAAATCTATGCTAGGAGAGGCTGTGGAGAGATACTGAACAGGGTGGTAGAAACATATATATGGACTGAGATATTACCTGGCTGTGCACTTGGATGGCTTTAGTATGCTCTGGGGTAAAGGAGCAAATTGCACTAGCTAGCCAAGGCTGTATTAACTTCATCCCTACCCTTATTTATTTATATACTTAATTTATACCCCACCTTTCTCCCCAATGGGGTCTCAGAGTGCCTTATATCATTCTCCATTTTACCCTTCCCACGACCCTGCGAGGTAGATTAAGTTGAGAGTGCATGACTAGCTCAACATCACCCAGCAAGTTTCAGTGGAAGAGTGGGGATGTGAACATTGGTCTCCCAGATATTAGTCCAGTCCTCCAACCACTGTACCACCCTGACCATCTTGCAACTAGGATGAAGAATCTTTCTCTCGCAAAAGGCTATGTAACAAACTTCCAATTGATCAATGTGGTGCACGGGGCGGGGGGGGGAAAGATGTGCACATCTTTATGCAGACATAGATGCTTGCTCCTTTGTATGCAAATTCTCCTCCATCTGCATCATTTTGGTTCAGATGCGTACAACAACTGTAAAGATGTATGGGGGAGAGATGGGCCCTTTGTATTGTTTCATATTACTTTCCTACATAGAAAAATCCGACGTGGTCTTTGGGCCTCTGTTTTGCCACCCTTAAAGATAGCTGGCTTCTGATAGGTTTGTCTACATGTGTCTCATGTTGAGATGCTTACCAGTCATTCAAAACACAATTCTGTGTATTTTCTTAATCAAAACTGCCCATAAGCCTTTAGAAATAACTCACATATTTCAAAATTATGGGGCATTGACTTGCTATACAGCTGCTTGAATGACTTGAAAGAACTGAACATCCAAATGTGGGGTTGAATTCTGCCCCCCTTTTTAACCCTTTTAGAAACAAGGCCTCCTCTTGGCTTAAGCAAATGGCTTCCCTTTTGAGTATAAAGTGGCTGTGGTACAGTTTTTTAAGTATAGGGAAGATGTTTAAAGTGTTTCAAGAGCCGTGAAGAGTGTAGTGGTTAAGCGCACGGACTCTAATCTGGGAGAACTGGGTTTGATTCCCCACTCCTTCACTTGTACCTGCTGATGTGACCTTGGGTCAGTCACAAGCTCTGGCACAGCTGTTTTTGAAAAAGAGCAGTTTCTGTGAGAGTTCTCTCAGCTCCGCCTACCTCACAGGGTGTATGTTGTGGGGAGGGGAAGGGAAAGGAGTTTGTAAGCTGCTCTGAGACTCCAAGTGAAGGGCAGGGTATAAGTCCAATCTCTTCTTCTTCTTCTTCTGTATTTTGTGAGTGGGTGGTATTGAAGTGTTGGCACTGCTTCTTCTCTGGTAGACTCTGGGACAAAGTATGCTGTGAATGTTGACCTGTAATGGCATGAATATGCAGCAGGTAAAGGTAAAGGTTCCCTTGCTCGAAAGCCGGTCGAATCCGACTCTAGGGTTGTGGTGCTCATCTCCGTTTCAAAGCCAAAGAGCCAGCGCTGTCTGAAGACGTTTCCGTGGTCATGTGGCCGGCATGACTAAACACCAAGGCGCACGGAATGCTGTTACCTCCCCACCAAAGTGGTACCTATTTATCTATTTGCAATTTCTTGCTTTCGAACTGCTAGGTTGGCAGGAGCTGGAACTAGAGACGGGAGCTCACTCCGTCAAGCAGGGAAGTGTAAAATCTGTAATCTTGATTCAGTCTTGTTCTTGCTGTGGGTAAGGCTAATGTTTTATTTTCAAGCATAATAACATGTTTTCCTTCTCTCATAATGAGTAATTCTTCAATTTATAGGTACAAGCCTCCATCTACAGAGAACAACCCTACCTTGGAAGACCCCACACCAGACTACATGAACCTCCTGGGAATGATTTTCAGTATGTGTGGTTTAATGTTGAAGGTAAGCAGTGGGCCATTAGTCCTTTGACATCACGGGATCAAGAATACTGATCACATAGATCATACACAATATTTCAGCTGCTCATTACTGTATAACTAATACCTTTGGTATGACATGGTATAGTTCTGCAGAACTTCAGATGGTCATTCATAAACACTCCCAGATTAGTTAAATTTGTGAGTGATTTGTGGATTAGCTACCCTTTCGTGGTACAAAAAATCCACAGCTTTCACTCCTTACCTGTTTTGAGCTAGATCAGTGCCCCCAATGAGTCCTTCCTAAAAGGCCAAACAGCCCTGGAAGGGGCCTCCTCCCCATGCCTTTTACTGGCCGAAACCAAGGCTTGAACTAACAGTGCTGTTGTGGTTGTCCAGCATTGGCCACAGAGGGCATTTGTTTTTTTTTCAAGCAGTCAGGGCTATTCTTGTAGGGAAAAGCCCAGCAGGAACTTATTAGCATATTAGGCCACACCCCTGTGTTACCAGAAGTGTGGTCATCCAGCCACACCCACCTTTTTGCTTCTTATTCTGTTTTACCTTTTTTGTTGTTGTCAAAACCCAGGGCTTTTTTTGGAGCAGGAACTCCTTTGCATGTTAGGCCACACACTCCCTAATGTAGCCAATCCTAATGAGTTTCTGCTGTTGGGTGTGCCCTATTATGCTAATGAGTTCTTGCTGGGCACGGCCAACTCGGGAGCCAGCTGGAACTCTGTTCCTGTGCATTCCTGCCCAAAAATAGCCCTGCAAGCAGTTATTATTTAAAGGTTCTATTATTGGTTTGCTTGTTTTTTTTAAAAAAACACCTGTACTTTTGTTTTGTTTTTTAGATTTCAGGGATCTTTTGCAAACTTGGGGCTTTTTCAGGTTTATAGAAAAATATGCCTTGATTGTTCATGGCTCCCGTCTTCAGATGTAAATAGTCACAGATGTGGTCGTGTTGAAAATTAGATATACTGATACCTATTTGAATTTGTGCGTTACTTCATGAATGTCTGATTAATTCCTGATCTCTGTCTGGGTTCTCTGTTGTCATTGTTTTTTTCTGACATAAATGAGATTACAAAAGCATCCCGTTGCATGCTTTCCCCCCCTTGAGTTCTCAGGTCACTGTAAGCTTTACTTGTGCTATTTGTGAACATATTGAACACCCCAGGTTCGATGCCCAGGGATCATGTGTGTGTACTGTTAATACGTTCCTGGTTTGTTGCCGTTAAGTCGGAAGTGACTTGATAGCACATAGCACACACACAATTTTCTAAAGTCAAGTATACTTTATCGTTTGCGTGGCCACTGAGTTCGAGTGAGCTTGGTCTAGCAAAACGATCCCTCTTTAAAACCGAAGCCAGCTCCTGTCTTCACTAGATAAGCAAGGCTGAGTGTTTTTGGTGGTTTTCTACCTCTCCTGGAGATGAGCTGATGCCAAATCCTTGTGAGATTCTGTTGAGGGTTTCTCAGAGTTTATCCCATGGGTTTTTTGCAGCTGAAGTGGTGTGCGTGGATTGCCGTCTACTGCTCATTTATAAGCTTTGCCAACTCGAGGAGCTCGGAAGACACCAAGCAGATGATGAGCAGCTTCATGTGAGACAACAGTTCATTTCTTGCACCATCTTAAGGATTCCTAGCTAAATTTCTCGTCACTACTACTGAGTAAAGAGAAGGTGTTCTCTTTCATAAATGCCTAAGGGAGTTGAAACCATGTAAAAATGCAGTGTCTGTTTTGACAGTTAGCTCTAAATTTTCTTTTTGAAGGAACCTTAAAAATGAGGTACCCTTCTGCTACCTTCCATATGCAGGTGTGCTGGGAAGCCCCTATGCAGTCTACTATTCTGTGTAGGGCTTTTTTTGGTAGAAAAAGCCCAGCTGGAATGCATTAACATTATAGGCCACACCAAAAAACAGGAACTCATTAGCATATCAGGCCACACCCCCATGTTACCAAAAGTGTGGTCGTCCAGCCACACCCACCTTTTGCTTCTTATTCTGTTTACCTTGTTTGTTGTCAAAACCCAGGGCTTTTTTTGTAGCAGGAACTCCTTTGCATGTTAGGCCACACACCCCTCATGTAGCCAATCCTAATGATTTTCTGCTGTTGGGTGTGGCCTGTTATGCTAATAAGTTCCTGCTGGGCGTGGCCAACTCAGGAGCCAGCCGGAACTCCGTTCCTGTGCGTTCCTGCCCCCAAAATAGCCCTGATTCTGTGCAACCACATTCTCACTGCAAAGAATATTTATTTCCACTTCCTTTTGCGTAGGTCGTGCTGTACCAACTTGAGCCATGCCCCCCTTTACAATTCGGCCTCCCTCCTTCTGTGGCACCTTTAATCTCTTACTCACAATGGTCTTCCCTCCTAAGGGCAGCCGTACATTCCACTTTCATAAGGGAAGAATCACCGAAGCGGAAGCCAAGAAATTGACTGTTCAATATATAACATGTGGTGTGGGAAAGGCTTTTGGCTAACCTATTTTATATAGGTTCTTAGAGCTGAAATGCATTTTGAGGTCCTCCCCTCATATTTCATAATTCATTCTGTTGGTATCAAAACTTGGTTGCTATTGACAGTAATAGGAAGACTGTGCTCTAATTATCTCTTTCCCTCTCTTATCTCCAGGCTGTCTATCTCTGCTGTGGTGATGTCCTATCTGCAAAACCCTCAGCCCATGTCTCCTCCTTGGTGAAAGGATAATTTTTCTCTGCAGATGTCTGCTCTCATAGAGCAGAATATAGTCCTTGTTGAAGGGAGAGGACATTTTTCTCAGGCAGTCTGAACTCTGTTTGCACACCCAGTGTTGCATAACTGGGGAGTACACACTTAGCTGTCAGTAACAGGATGGTTATTAAAGATCCTTTGGATACAATGCCAGGCTGCCTCAGTTGTGTGAACAGCATGTTTTGCTCGAACACCAGGTGAGCTCTCAGCCCAGCAAATGCATAGAGAGCTCTCACTGCTTTTCCCAGACTGCTCAAGTTGGCTGTCCAGTTTAGAAAGGTTAAAAAACTGCACCCTAACAACCCTCACCAGCTATTGGCCCTCCTCCTTGCTCATGTGTTTTTATGTGTATTTTAAATGCTTTTTAATACTTGTAACGTTTTAATGTTTGCTGCCTTGGGGATGCTAAATCTGGCAGAAAGACAGCGTAGAAGTGTTCTAAATAAATAAAACCCAAGGAAGCTTTTGCTTTTTGAACCAAGTGTCGGAAACAAATTGAGTGAAAATGATGACTGGGGAAATGTCTGTCATGTTGTAGGGATCTCCATTCTGATTGGCAGCTTCCCACTATAGCCTGATGTCAAAGCGGAGAGGTATACAGGCATGTGACCAGGCAGCTTCTAACATGCAGCATGGAATTCTACTGAGGACTTGTGCATGAAAGCATTTATCTGATACAGGAGGCCCTCCACTGATCTTGTGTCAAAGTGTGTCAAAGAAAGAGATGGGAATCGTGCCCCCTCTCAAGATGACACAGATCAAATTGCCTTTTATAGAATCCATACATCTCTTACTATCAGTGCATGTAAAAAATAGCAATAAGATCGTTTCTACACCATGCATGTCTTATGTACAAGATGATGACTGACACTTCTGCTGATGTTGGAGTACAAGAGAGGGGTGACAAGTTACTCTTCGTTAATTCAAAGGTTTTGCCTTAGCAGCACCCTTTACACAAACCAGAAGGATCTAATATCAGTGAGAGGCTTTGGCCTGTCACTTGCTTCAAGACACTGTTCTTTGGCCAGGTTCCAGAGTCTGGAATGCAGCTGTTGGTTCAGGTCTGCTCCCCTCGCCCACTGCTATTTTTCTGGCTTCCAGACAAATCCTCCTCGCCTAGGACACTGGGCCCGCAGGGGCGCCAAACGGCTCCCCGCCCCCCGTGAAAAGCCCCCTGCCACCGCTGCTGCCTCCCCGCCACCGAAGAGCGCCCGGTGGGGCTCAGGAGGTGGCGGCAGAACTTGCCTGCCCTCCCCCTCCCCCCGGGGGGGAGAGAAGGTGGGGGCGGCAGCCGGCAGCGAAGAGCGCCCCAGTGGGCGCTCAAAGGCAAGCCGGCGCTCGGCTCAAAGGGAAGAGGCGGGGGTTTAACCCCGCCTCTTCCCTTTGAGCCGAGCGCCGGCTTGCCTTTGAGTGCCTGCTGGGGCTCAAAAGCAAGGGCTGGGAGGGAAGGGGTGAGGGTTAGAACCTCCGCCCCATCCTTGGCTTTCTTGGGGGCCCTGCAGCTGTGGAGCGCCCAGGAAAGCCAGTGCTCCGCTGCCCCCCTGGTCTCCAGGCCCCACTGGGAGGTTGGAATCTCCGGTTAGGGAATAGTTGAATGTGGTTTTGAACTGCACCTTTTTCTGTTCCAGTGTGGGTTTGGTAAAAATTCTAAATGCAGATTGGCCCCAACTATCCTGGGCCAACACTGTGCTGACTGCAGAGTCACCCCCGAATGGCCATAAAACAGCCATAAATGTATGTAGGCGGCTATCATAAGACCCAAGAGATCAAAGGAAGTGAAAGCGGCCTGCAGTTTGGACACGGCCATAAAATGCGACACTCCTTCAAAGTGAAAGTGGCATGCAATGGTAGAGGGGCATTTCTGTTCCAGTGTGGGTTTGGTAAGACAGCGGAGCAAATGCTAGATGCAGATCAGGCCAAGGTAAGCAGAATAGGAAGCAAAAGGTGGGTGTGGCTGGATGACCCCACTTCTGGTAACACGGGGGTGTGGCCTAGTAAGCTAATGAGCTGTGCTGTCAGGGGTGTGGCCTGATACGTCAATAAGTTTCTGCTGTTGGGTGTGGCCTATTATGCTAATGAGTCCCTGCTGGGCTGCAGGAAACACCTTTACATGTCCTTCACCATGAACTTTTACAAAGGAAGACTAATGGCAACAAATATTTTGGATTTGGCGTATCGGGCGGCGTGACTCCACCGAGGAAGTAGGATCTAAAGGGGGAACGAGAAAAGGCCGCGACGCTTTTCGCCTCAGAATTTTCCCTTTCAGTTTCGTTCCCCTCAGGAATGTTTTGGCGCGAAAAAAGGTCTCTGCCTGGGATTGGCCAAAGAAGAAAAAGCGCGCGAACCGCCTCCCCCCCAGCACAGAGGAAGGCGGGGAAAGCTGCGCGTGCGCACTAGGAGACTCGGGCGAATGGGCGGTGTCGCAGGCGCCGACTTCTACTTCAGCGAATCATCTAGGGAAGACCCGGATTCCCCTGTTCTCGCGAGGTTGCTCCGCACCCGTTTTTAAGCGCACGCGCAGTCGTCTTTTCTCCGTGCCTCGTCGCGGTTTCCTCTCTCCTTGTTTGTTGCCCCCCCCCGCTCTTTCCGCCTTGACCGGAAGTGGGTGGTCCGTTTTGAGTGAGGTAGGCGGAGGCGCCGGAAGTGGCTTTCATTCCGTCAAGTTTGGCGCCGCCTCGGTCTTGTTGGCGGCCCGCTTGCGAGTTTTTGCCCCGGGCCCGTCTCCTGACGCCGGTTGGTGGAGAAGCGGTTCGTTTGGCTTCCGAAGTGCAGGTGGAGATGCGCGCCCCTTTATTTTGCTGGATGTGGGCCCGTGTGTCAGAGGGAGGAAGGCCGATGAAGCTTCCACAGACGAGGGGGTCCCCAACTTGGCGCCCGCGGGCACCGTGGCGCAGGCTGGCACTTCTGCTGGTGCCCGCCAGGTGGGGCTTTTGCCCAGCAAGGCTTTTGATTGGCTGTCCAGATAATTAAAGATCAAGATGGGTCGCTGTGTTAGTCTGCCTGTAGCAGTAGAAAAGAGCAAGAGTCCAGTAAAGGTCAAGGTTCCCTTGTTCAAAAGCCAGTCGAATCCGACTCTAGGGTTGCAGTGGTCATCTCCGTTTCAAGGCCAAAGAGCCAGCGCTGTCCGAAGACATTTTCCGTGGTCATGTGGCCGGCATGACTAAACACCAAGGTGCACGGAATGCTGTTGCCTTCCCACCGAAGTGATACCTATTTATCTACTTGCAATTTCTTGCTTTCAAACTGCTAGGTTGACAGGAGCTGGAACTAGAGACAGGAGCTCACTCCGTCATGCAGCACTCGGGTCTCAAACTGCTGAACTACTGACCTTCCACAGCCTGCAGTTCAGCGTCTTAACCACTTGAGCCACCGCAGCTCCAAGAGTCTAGTAGAATCTTAAAGACTAACAAAATTTGGGGCAGGGGAGTCACTGCTCATTTGTTCAGGCACAGCTAGAACGGGAGTCCGTCTGTCCTGTTTTGTGACCCTGCCCCATATTTTGTTAGTCTTTAAGAGGCTACTGGACTCTTTTCAACAGATACTTAGAAAGGTTGATTTTGGCAGCCTTTGCCATCACAGCACAAGGATACATGAAGCTGCCTTATACTGAATGAGACCTTTGGTCCATCAAGGTCAGCCTTGTCTACTCTAACTGGCAGCAGCTGTGTCCAGGCTTTCAGGCAGAGAAAGATCTCTCACATCGCCTACTGCCCGGTCCTTTAACGGGAGTTGCCAGGGAGATTGAACCTGGGACCTTCTGCATGCCAAAAAGAGGCTCTACAACTGAGCCACAGCCCTCTCTGATCTTTACTGTGTGACTGAAGGTAAGCTGTGGTAGCTGGTTTGTGGCTAGCTCTGCCTCCTGTGACAGCCATTTGTAGCAGCCATTTTGTGGCTGCGCCCACCATGCTGTATCACAATTCCAGGTGTGCCCACAGGCTCCAAAAAGTTAGGGACCTGTGCTATGGATCATGTAATAGGTTCCCACTCTGCCATGAACTTCACAATCTCCGTCTAACCTGCTTTGAGAGGGTCTTGTGAGGATAAAATGGAGGGTGGGAGAGATTTGTATGATGCTCTGAGTTCCTTGGAGGGATTTTTTTTTTTTTTTTTAGGGGAGGAGGGATTCTGTTCGTGTTGTCTTGGGTGCATTAGGGCATTAAAGGGAAGGAGTACCTTTTAAAAAAACCCTCTGCACTTCACTGAAACTGAAGGCTTAAATGCAGTTTGTACTGTACTGTTGTTTTTAGTTCCTTGTAAAGACCCAAGAATTAATTGTTGGTTGTCCATTTGAACTAGTAAAGAACGGAGAATAGGGTTGGTCTGTTCTTGATACCTAGGTGCAAAACAGTAGGCCCCACTTTTACCTTTGTGTTCTTTTGCAGGACAGAACAGCTTTGTTGGAAAGATGATGGATCCCCTAGATGGCAATTTGTTTGACATTCCTGATTACGAACACACCCAGGATGAGGAGTTTCAACCTCTACCTCCCCCAGCCTCTCCAGGAGGAGAAGATGAAGAAGGTAACTTAGTCATTTGTTTCCAGTGCTAACCTTGTAGTAAGATTAGAATGTGTATTGCGCCCATTGTTAAAACCTTAAGTAAAAATGTGTGTAACGACAGTGGCTTTGCGATGCTCTGTATATTTTGTGTTTTGTAAAGTAATTCAGTTTAGATGTGACAGTTTGCAAAACCCTAAATCTCAGACTGCCCGTGGATCTGTCAGTCTTATCTGCCAGCCTGTCTTATCTAACGATATTTATTACAGTGGACAGTTCATTCTGTGGTTGGTATTATTTGCATTTCCACTTACATTTTGTTTCTTTTCCAGAGCCAGAAGGAAAAAACTCATCACAAACCAAGGATTCGTTGACGACTTCCAGGAAAGGTGTTAAAAGGCCAATGCCTAAACTAGATGCTCAGAGGTAGGTGGTAATATGTTTCTAACGCTATCTGTCTTCATGCATGCATGCACACACCTGTTTGTTTGTATACAATAGCAGGAGGCATCTCTTTCTTGTTCTGAATGGTACTGGAGTCCTTGGGCTAAATCTTTGGGAGGCAGCTAAATGGGGAGATTGACTGAGCCTTTTTTCCTTCTTTGATCTGTATGGATACTTTTATTTAATTATTTAGGAAATTATTTTTGCCATGTCTCCGGGGAAACTGACCCTCTAGTTACTCCTCCTTTGCCAATCCCCGGATGCATACTGGACAGATCCTTTTCGCAGTGCAAACGGCAAACCAAATATACCCCATAGAAACTTCCGTCTTCTTGCAACCTCTGCAAGGGAGAACTGTACTGGCTACTTTAAAAAGCAGTTTAAGTAAAGTGTTTATGTTGTCTATACAGTATTTGTAGCAGGAACTCCTTTGCATGTTAGGCGAGAAACCCCTAATGTAGCCAATCCTCCCTTGCTCTGTGCCTTGGCTTGTTTTTCACTGTGGAATATCTCCTGGTTCTCAGATCTCTTGCTCTGTTGCCCACAGTTCCGGCCTTGATATTGGTGAGGGTGTAATTCCGGCTTCCCTTCTTTCACACACTGGCATCTCAGTGAATCCTGGGTCTGGATGGGCTTAAGGACCTTTGTTCTAATTTGCCCCTAGACCAGTGATGGATTCTATTGGTCAGGATCATACAATCATAGAGTTGGAAGGGATCTTCAGGGTCTTGTAGCCCAACCCTCTACACAATGCAGGAAATCCACAAATACCTCCCTCTCCACGCCCCCAGTAAACCCCTGCTCCTAGCCCAAAAGATGACAAAAAACCCTCCAGGATTGCTTCCTGACCCCAAAGTGGCGATCGGCATTTTCCTGGGCGTGTAAGAAAGGGCCTCAAGAACTAAGCACTGAGGCGTCCTGCCCTCCCTCTTATGATCTGCCTAAGTTCATAGAATCCACATTGCTGTCAGATGGCCATCTAGCCTATGTTTGAAAACCTCCCAAGAAGGAGAGCCCACCACCTCCCGAGGAAGCCTTTTTCACTGAGGAACGGCTCTGACTGTCAGGAAGTTTTTCCTAATATTTAGCCAAAAACTCTTCTGATTTAATTTCAACCTGTTGGATCCGCAAATCGATTGCAGAGCACCTGTAAAGCTATAATTTCCCCTGCTGTTTGGAAAAACCTGCCGGCAGTTCATATATGTAGGCAGCGAGGGGAACTATGTTTCTTGCCTCTTTTTGCATACCTGCTGGAAGCAGTCACAGGACAGGAAAGCACAGTCATTCAGCCAAACCCCCCCCCCCCCCGCGGGTTCTCCCCCAGGCTTCCTTTCTTCCCCGCTGCTTGGGCCAGTCTGCTCTCACCTGTCAGTACTCTACATGTGCTTGTGAAGAGCCTCCTAGCGGACGTCATTATAGCCCTGATCAATTTCTGTCACATGGCTATGCACGATGTGTTTACAGCTCAGTAAGTGCTCTCTGCTGCCTGGGGTTTAAAAGTGTAAGACTCTCGGTCTGTCCAATCTCGCCCTTTCAGTGGAAGTTTTATCTGCTTTTATTGTTTCATCTTAATGTTGTAACCCTCCCCAAGCCCGCTTGTGGGACAGAAATTGAATTAAACAAATAAATATATAATAAGCTGGGTAGCTGTGGGCAGCAGAAGCTGCTCTGTGAACTTCCACCTTTCTAATGGAGAGGAGGGGGAGCTGCCTGTCCCCTTCCCCTGAGATAGTCAGTGCCACCATTCATAGAAAGCGAAGAGGGCTCTGTATGATGCACTTTCAGTCGACTTTCCTTGCACTCTGCAACTGGATTTTACTGGGCGAAACGGCAAAATCAACTTGCAGACGACCACTAAAGAGCCCTGGAAGTGGATTGGGAGTGTGTGAGAGCACCATTTGTGTATTGAGGGGCTGCACTGAGTCAGAGCTATACTGTACACGCTGGATTTCTGGATATCGGAAGGCATATGAGTTAGCGGAAGCTATTTTTAAAGTAACTCAAGGCGCTTCTAACATTCACAGATTGATTTCAGAACGAGGACTTCCAGCTCTGCGGAATATGTTTGATAATGTAAAGTTCAAAGGGAAAGGTCATGAGGTAAGCCACGCTTAGAAGTGTTCTGTTGACCTTTGCGGCCATTGTGTGCCTCTTGTGTATTCTGTGGGTCTAAATGCCGGAGCTGTATCATTTCAATGTGAAGCCTTTTAGCAATGAAAGGAAGCGATTGGAGGCTCTGATCCCAACATTTTCTGTGTGTGTGTATGTGTGGCTTGCCCCCCTTCTGATGCTGGTGGCACTTGGCTACATATATTCATTTGTTTTAACTTTAGTGGCAGTATATAAAGAGAGCTGTGGCAAACCACCTCTGTGTAATCACTTGCCTTGAAGGCCCCTGTTTGCACAGACACACACAGATGTGTCAAGGAAGAGGGTTTGCTTCAATCTTGGAGAAACTGTTATTTTCATTCACTCAAAACTGATCCTTTG
This sequence comes from Gekko gecko, assembly GCA_029375565.1. NCBI lineage: Eukaryota > Metazoa > Chordata > Lepidosauria > Squamata > Gekkonidae > Gekko > Gekko gecko. The sequence continues at coordinate 16,501,379 of JAPDNY010000017.1, forward strand.
CCCAAAGACTTCGTCAGGCGGGGATTCTAGCAGCATACATTTTTCTTATAGCACCATGGGTTGGGGGCAGTAATCATGCCACAAGGCCCAAGGAATACACTCAGAAGGGTATCCCTAAATTGCCTTTTTTTAAAAATCCACACTCATACTCATTCAGGCACTGGAAAGATGAAACTCAAAAGGTGCAGTACATTTGAAAGAAGAATGACGAATGCTGGAGTGGGCATTTGATAAACAACTTTAAGTACTTTTTTAAAAAGTGTGCAGGATTGGGGAGGGGGTTTGCATCTCCTGGGGTGTTGCAGGCACTTGACAGTCGCATTCCACACAGCACCTCAAACTGCCTTAGATATGCTAGACCTCCCCCCCACCCCTCGCAATAAAATATTGTAGTCTGAGAAGGCAGTATTTCCCTGTAATAAATGTGCCAGTTGAGCACCTGGCTTCCATTTAACAATGGTGCATTTATATTGCCTGGACAGTTTCTAACGCAGTATATTAAACTGCTGCTTGCTCTTGCAAGTTTTTTTGCTTACTGCCAGTGCCTCTGTGAAAGTGCTTTCCATCTGTATTTTTCTTTAAAAGTTTAGCTTCCCTCTTGCAGCTCAGCGATGCAATCTGAAACTATTAACTGTTTAAGGCCAGCTAAACAGCCCAAGCCTTTCTGGAAGTGGGTATGCCCAGCGTTTTGCTGGCCTGGCAGTTTTAACAGTAACTGAAGAGGGGAGCAGTGACTCCCAAAAGCTCGCCCCCCTGTCACAGACCCCTTAGTCTTTCAGGTGCTACTGGACTCATGTTCTTATGTTCAGGCAGCGGATTTGAAGATGCTCATCAAGAACATGGAGCACTGGGCACACAGGCTGTTCCCTAAACTGCAGTTTGAAGATTTTGTGGAGAGAGTGGAGTCCCTGGGAAATAAAAAAGAAGTTCAAGTGAGTGTTAACTGCATCCATTCTGATAAAAACACAAGGCTTAAGTGAAGGTCCAAATATGATCGGGGGGGGGAGATGCCGACGAGTAACGAACCAAACGCTTTTCTCATTTCTAGACGTGCCTAAAGCGAATTCGACTTGACCTGCCCATTCTGCACGAAGACTTCCCAGGCAACGAAGGCACGTGTTCTGTCCTGCTGTTTGTTCTGAGAGTCAGCCTGTTGCTCATGTCAGCACTAGATCCTTTCCTCTTGTTAATATTTGAACATTTATGAGCTCTTGTGAAAGAATGGCTGCATTCATGCTGCAGTCTTGCTGAGTCCCCGTTTTCCCCTCTTCCTAGAATCCCTGTGGTGGGCAAGGCCAGATTTTTTTAAACATCAGCCTGAATAGCGCAGACTAGCCCATGCTTCTCAGATCTCAGAAGCTAAGCAGGGTTGGCCTCGGTTAGTATTTGGATGGGAGACCACCAGGGAGGCCTGGGGTCGCTGTACAAAGGCAGGCGAAGGCAAAAACCACCTCTGAATATCTCTTGCCCTGAAAACCCCCAGGGCTCGCCGTACATTGGCTGTGACTTGATGGCACTTAATTTGAAGGGACAACCAGGGGCCATTTCGTAGAAAAAGAGGTTCAGGAGCTCATTTGCATAGGTCATTTGCATATGCCACACACCCCGACAAAGGGCAGGCACGTCAAGCATGCCTGGGTTCCCTGCCTGATCTTCTCAAGATCAGGCAGGGAACCCAGGCATGTTTAAAATGCCTTTAACACCCACACACTTCCCCAAGTTTCTCCGCAAAAGTGGAGAGGCTCAAGGGGAAAGGGGGACATGTCTGCCCGCCTCCCCTTCCCCTCCCCAGCCAACCCACCATGGCAGACTAGCTGGAGAAGGCAAGGGCAGGGCGGGCAAATAGACATACCTGGGTTCCCTGCCCAGTCTTCTCCAGATGCCCCGCAGCTGTGGGGCACCTGGAGAAGATGGGGCACGGAACCCAGGCATATTTAAAATGCCTTTCTTTCCCTTCCCCAGATGGGAAAGAAAGGCATTTAAATCTCCCCAGGTGGCGAGGGGAGCTGCCCCTGGGCTCCTTATTGCGCTTCGGCAGGAAATGACCCCTGGGAACAACTAACTTGCACGTAAGTGCTTGTGAATCTCCACTCTTATTTTAGATCTTGTTTCACCAAGTAATACCAGAAATCAGCAGGTGCCAAATGGACCATCAGAAACCGGCCCACAGACCAAATTTCCTTCTGTACACCCCAATATGTTGCAATTAGTATTATTTTTAGCAAGGAACATCATTTGGTTCTACATATTTGGGGGGGACCCATACCCGGAGAGTCCTGGGTTCTTCTTGCCCTCGTGCTTACAAATAAGGTTTACGCAGAATGCATCTTGTATCGTGGAGACCAAACTCCCAGACATTGAGGTGAACTGCTCTGATTACATATTCACAGTAAACCTTTTCTCTCTCCTGGGGAGGGCCGCAGTTGCCTCTGCAGTGATGGAACTCATGACCCCCTCCCCCCTGAATAAAAACTCTTAGCCATCAAAAAGACTCCCTTGTTGACTCCCACAGAGTTTGCAATTAGAGGTTTTTAGACTGTGGGATGCAGAGGTGATTCAGTTTGCCTGCTCCACACCATGGGAAAAATGTTTCAAAGTTTTAAAGCTTTTATTGACAGAAAAGAGATTATTTTTCCTTCCTTTCTGCCGAACCTAAGCGTTAGAACTAGATAAATGTGGCTGCAATGAATATAGGGTGCATTTGTTAGCAGTACAGTGCATCCCCCTGCAGCCACATACATTAAAGAAATGGTTCCTGCCGACAGCATCTGTCTAGTTATCAGATTTTCTGTGCGATGGTTCCATACATTAGTTGTGAATAACCTAACCGTTTGAGTTTAGGAAAAGATTAATTCAATTTTGATACTGGGAGCTGTATACTCTTCCTGATTTTGCTTCACGTTGCTTTCCAATTTGTGAGTCTAGTAACTATGTACACTTCCATGTACCTTTATATGAAGCCAGAAAAAATTTACTATTATGCTAAATGACTGAATATTTACTGCTAACTCTAAGCAAGCAAGTGAAACCCAAAGGGGTGGTATGTCTTGAGCAGTGTTCCCTCTAAGTTGCACTAGGGGAGCTGGCGCACAACATTTTAGCTAGCTGCTCAGGGATTTCAGCTTCCAGCTCACAATAGAGGATGGGGGCACCTCCTTCTGGGACCCACAGAATTGGATCCCCTGGTCCAATCTTTTTGAAATTTGGGGGGGGGGATTGAGGAGAGGCACCAGCAGCTATGCTGCAAATTTGGTGCCTCTGTCTCAAAAAACAGCCCCCACCCAAGCTCCAGATTGATTCTCCATTATAGCCTAAGGGGCCCATTGGCTATAATGATCCCCACTGGCTATAATAGAGTGCCGGAAAAATAGATTTTTAATGTTTATTTTTTTGCACAACCCCTATTATGCTTTTCAGTATGATTTGTAGGATGCCTTGAGTCACAGTAAAAGTGGGATGTAAATATTTGAATATATAAGCAGTTTGGGCACGTTGATAACATTTAAGGGCAGACGCCAGACGCTGAGCTCCGTGTTTTAATTATGGTTTTTAACCTGCAAAATATTCCCTCCGATAACATTTAAGCAACTTTCTATTAGGTTAGGCAGGGTTCTGACTGTGATTGTTCCTCCTCCGTTATACTTGACCTGTAAATTTGTCATATCTCACTAACACCTCCCCCCCACAAAGTAGACTGCAAGAGTCCCCCCCCAAGTGCTGGTATGTTTTCTAAGGCTCAGCACAGGGTGACAGTCCAAGGCCAGGTCTACCAATATAGTGGACTGGGAGAGGTAGACCTGTTCTCCAGAGGCCAGGTCTACCCCCATAGGAGACATCTTCTGTAGTGAAATTTGACTTGATTCAGTTTTCTCCTATAATCTTTAAATTATTCTTAAAATATAGCTTAAATATAGTTTAAAAGAAATCATTCTGAGATTTTTAGAAGGTTATGGAAATATTCTGAAAAACCAATTTATGTGATAGTCCAACGGAGACTCGCTCACAACATTAATGCGACTTTTTTTTTCGCTCACAAGGTAGAATTTTTGCTCACAACTCTGTGGAGCGCAGAGGTCTTGAGCAGTGTTCCCTCTAAGCTGTGGAGTCTTGTGAGCAAAAGTTCTACTTTGTGAGCTACTGGCATTAAAGTTGTGAGTGAGCGATTTGGCTGCTGCATAAATTTGTTTGCTTTGGAGCCCTCCTTGCTGAGCTAAGACAAAAAATGCGTGAGCTGGAGGCTAAAAAACTGTGACCTCGCTTACACTAACTCAGCTTAGAGGGAACACTGGTCTTGAGGTATGGCTGTTTTTGAAGCGGGTTGTCACCGTAGCCCACCTGAGGTGCACATTTTGGATGGACAGTACCAGTAAAGAGTTTGTGCATCTCATGCAGGTGATGACGGTGGAAACAATGGACTCAGTACAGCTACCGAAGAATTAGATATTTTTTCGGAGAACCAGAATGCGAGAGAAGACGTCGTCTCATCCCAGAGTGTCACTCTGACAGCGGAGCAACAACAGAGAATTGAAAGGAACAAACGGATGGCGCTCGAAAGAAGGCAAGCAAAACTGCAGCTTAACAGTCAGTCGCCCGAAGAAAATGGTAAGTTCTGGAGGATGAATGGGGGAGACGATCTGTGGTAGCGTTCTGGTGTACTTTAGTTCTAAAATAATACTGGCACTTCTGTCGTCCTGCTGTCTTGGTGGCTTGTGGCAAATCTCTTGCCGTGGTTAGACTGCAGATATTTGCACTGCAATAAAAAGGGTACATTTGCACTAGAGTAAAAGGCCTACAACTCAGCCGTTCATACTTCCGTGGGTGGAGAAAAGCAGGGCTCAGTAAGACCACTGGTTCAGCCCCACCCTCCTGAGTCAACATAGGAATTTCTTCGTTGGGATAAGACTGTGACACCTTTATGATTTGTGTTTTGTCATGTCCGCTGTTTGTGACTTATTGTAAGCTATCTTCAGTCCTAATAGATGGGATACGTAAAGGGAAAAGGTTTCCCTTGCTCAAAAGCCAGTCGAATCTGACTCTAGGGGTGCGGTGCTGATCTCCGTTTCTAAGCCGTAGAGCCAGCGCTGTCCGAAGGCGTTTCTGTGCTCATGTGGTCGGCGTGACTAAACACCAAGGCACACGGAACGAAGCGGTGCCTATTTATCTACTTGCAATTCCTTGCTTTCGAACGGCTCAGTTGGCAGGAGCTGGGGCCAGAGATGGGAGCTCACTCCGTCACGCGGCACTCGGATCTCGAACTGCTGAACTACCGATCTTCATGTCTGCAGTTCAGTGTCTTAACCCCTTGAGCCACTGCAGCCCATACAATAGAAGGGATAAGTGCATTTTAAAAAATTTAAATGGTCAGGCCGCACTCTTAATCTTTAGTTCTGGTGCTGTTAATTCTGCTCCTGTAGTACTCCCTGCTATCGGTGCCTCTGCTTGATTGGATTTATACCCTGCCCTTCACTACTCAATGGTGTCTCAGAGCAGCTTACAAACTCCTTTCCCTTCCCCTCCCCACAACAGACACCCTGGGAGGTAGGTGGGGCTGAGAGAGCTCTGACAGAAACTGCTCTTTTTCAAGAACGGCTCTTGTCAGAACTGTGGTTTGCCCAAGGTCATCCAGCCAGGTGCAAGTGGAGGAGTGGGGAATCAAACCCAGTTCTCACAGATCAGAGTCTGCGCACTTAACCACAACACCAAAGTGGTTCTCTATGGGTAGTGAAGGACTGAGGTATACATCCAATCTCCTCTTCAGATTACGAGAAACGTTTCTTGGAAGGTTATGGTGGCTTTTAACCCAAACGTGTGTGTCCCCCCCCATTCCAGAATCTTTTAATTTGTCCTACTTAAATGTCTGTTAACTTGGCAGTTTTGACTCTTGCCTCAGTGAAAACTGTTTGCCTTTCTTTAGCTTTAAAGAATTGATTGCTTTGCTCTTTCTTCTCCCAGAATTAAAGTTATTGACTGGCCTGGAAAGCAATTAAGTTACAGAGAAAGGGAATTAATACAACAATAGGGACCTTCGCAGAGCTCCTGTATAAATGTCTGTCTAATGAGGAGCTGCAACCTTGTTTCTGATCAAGTGGACTCTGGTCCGCAAAAAGCTTATGTTAGAATAAAATCTTAAATCTTCAGAGCGTTACTTGGCTTCTTATTGCACCATCGATATCTTTTGTCTCTAACAGAGCTGCCTGCAGCCCAGCCAAATGAAGAATGTGACGACATTCCCGCTCAGGAGCAGGATGACCTGGCTGCAGTCGAAGCAGAAGGCTTCCCTTTTCAAGCTGCTGAGAACGAGATGGAATGCGGACACAAAGAAGGTGATAAATGACCTTCAACCGTTTGGGATTTTAAGGGACTTAAAGACCCCTCTCACTTTGAAGGAGTGGTAGCAAAGTCCTCCGTTCCTGGCTGTCGAGAAGTTACAGGGTTTTAGCACGGAGTTCTTACTGGATCAACCGCAGATGCTCCTGTTGGGCCATTTTACTGGCCTTTTGAGTGAGAAAACAGATTCTGAATTGCGGCGCCATCTGGCCTCCTGCCCACCCGGCTTTTAGGAACTGTGGGGTTTTTACTGTTCTAGGGCCATATCTTGGAACTGGCAGGGTGGAAGTAACAGCCCTGATTTCTCTCAGCTAGAAAGCAACATGGTCACGATGACGCTGACCACACTGCCTTTGAACAGAACTCGTATGATGTGAGAAATTTGTATTGCCCTGTTCTTGTTTTGTACTAGTGATTGTAATAAACCTTGAGAATAACTTTCTGAAAGGAAAGCCGTTATGCAGTGCCAGAGGTAAGTGTGGAGACATTGCCTTTCAAATGGGGCGGGCATTAGGTCTGGAGCCACCAGCCAAGGGCTAGGATTTCAAGGCCTGAACCAGCCCAAAACGTGTGCATGAGGAGGAGATACTGGGAGAAGTAAATGGTGGTGGAAAGCACCGTCAATTCCAGCAGGGTTGCTGTAAGCAGGAGATAAACAGAACTGGTTTGCCATCACTTGCCTCTACGTATCAACCCTGGACTTCCTTCATAGTCCCCCATCCAAGTCCTAATCAGGCCGATCCCACCTAGCTTCTAAGACCTGATATGATCGGGCTAGCCAGCTCAGGGCTTCTTCGGTACCTCTTGGAATATCGGAAGCTGGTAGATCTCTACTTGCATATTATCTATATTCTCACCATAAGAACATAACAGAGGCCGATGTTGGATCAGGCCAATGGCCCATCCAGTCCAACACTCTGTGTCATTCAGTGGCCAAAAACACCAGGGGCCACCAGGAGGTCCAGCAGTGGGGCCAGGACACTAGAAGCCCCTCCCACTGTTGCGCCCCCCCCAAAGCACCAAGAATACAGAGCATCCCTTGCCCCAGACCGAGAGTTCCTATCTATACCTTGTGGCTAAGAGCTACTGATGGACCTCTGCTCCATATGTTTATCCAATTCCTTCTTGAAGCCATTCATGCTTGTAGCTGCCACCACCTCCTGTGGCAGTGAATTCCAGGTGTTAATCACTCTTTGGGTGAAGAAGGACTTCCTTTTATCCGTTCTAACCCAATTACTCAGCAATTTCATTGAGTGCCCATGAGTTCCCAGAGCTTTTACCCTGGCTGTCGCACAACAAACTGTGATGTTCCCCTCCCTAGCAGAGAAGGATGCCTTCGAACTCCCGTGAGGAATTTTGCAACATAAGTGTTCAGTGTAAGGAAGCAGAAGATGTTTCATGAATGAAGACTGAGTTGATGCAAACAACAAACCTTTACTTATGCCCTCCTCTTTCAGCCGCACCACCGGAATTCAGATGCTGAAAAAAGGTCTAAATGTCAGTTTATCTCTTCACTTTAAAGTGATTTTTCAAAGCTTGCCGAGACTCTTGTCTAATCTAATTCAGCACCTGCAAACCAACCCGTTAAGGAGACCAAAAGCAACTTGAATACTCGATGTCGGATCTGAAGTAAACGGTTGTAATTAGTTTTTAACAGTTTAGTAAAAACAGACGCAGGTTATAAATAGTCTGGTGTGATAGAATGGCACACGTTTTTCAGAATGGCTCAAGCTCATGGAATGACGCCACCATCAGTGGCTGAAATAGGTTCCCTGAGTTACTTTAAAAGTAGTTAACAGTTCCTGTAGTCAATTTCTAGAGTACAGTTATAATAAACTGCTAAAAACAAAATCTTAAAATATTGTCCTTATCAGTGGTGAATGATTATACAGGGTCCAGTTAAGCACAGTCTACTAAAATGTTTTTACAGAAAACTTCCACCTATACTGTTATTTCTAACTCCAAAAGCCAGTCGAAGAGTCCTATAAAACAGACGCTTCATGCTCCACTGTCTGCAGATACGTCCAATAAAGCCAGAGCCTTGATCTCCTCGAGTAAGCAGTAGAGGCTCACGCCTTTCGATTGGCGGTACTGTTCGTACTCTTCCTCCAGGGGCTTTGCTTGGGCCTTGTCCTGCGCGAGCTGAGCTTCCTCGGCAGTCTTGGTTACTTCCTTTACCAAATCCGTTTTGGAGACGTGGTGACTGTGAGCCAGCTCCATTTCTGACATTTTGTAAGGCTTGCAGCTTGTTATCTGAAGTCGGATGGTGACAGCGTGGCACCGAGAACTCTGTACAGATATTTGGACCTGGGGGGCGGGAAGAGGATGAGAGAGAAAGATGCTTCTTTTTTTGCCTTCATTTAGAAAACAAAAATCACAACAACATTTCACAGAGGGATCTGTAACTTACAGTCACGTGGTCAAAGAGTTTCAGGGTAACAGGTTCTCCAGCTGTGGGAACGGTAATAATGTGATTGGGAAAACGCTGGAGAGACCCCGGTTTCCAACTGCAGCTCTTGTCGCTTTGGCAAGACAGGACCAAACCTTCCTTGTTTTTCAGATAGGCAGCTCCTTTTATTCCGTACCTGTGGCAGAAAGATATTAAGGGGGAAAGCCTTTGTTCTTTGTATATCCCAGAATAAGGGGACTCGGTGCCACCGAGGCGATGAATTAGTAAACTATAAAAAGGACGGCCGTCTTGGTCTGCAGTAAGAAAAGGAGACTGGATTTATACTTCGCCCTTCACTCGGAGTCTCAGAGCGGCTTTCAATCTCCTTTCCGTTCCCCTCCCCACAACAGACACAGTGTGAGGCAGGTGGGAGTTAAGAGAGCTCTTTCAAGGGCTTCTTCTGAAAGAACAGCTCTGAGAGAACTTGTGACTGACCCAAGGTCACACCAGCAGCTGCATGTGGAGGAGAAGTGGGGAATCAAACCCGGTTCTCCTGGATTAAGAGTCCACGCTCCCAACCACAACCAACTGGCAGCAAGATTCGAGTCTGGTAGCAGCCTTAAGAGACCAAACAGATTTTCTGAGTATAAGCTCTCGAGAGTCAAAGCATCCTTTGTCAGCCACTGATGAAGGGAGATTTGACTCTCAAAAGCTGAAACCCTGGTTGGTCTCGATGGTGCTATAAAAGTATGAAGCGACAACTTCTCGCAAGCTAACACTACAAAACCGAAGGCTGGGCATTCTTTTCTAAAGAAGAATGTATCCACGGGATGAAAATCAGCTCTTGGATCAGGAAGTGCCTCACCACTGTTCTCTAACCCTAGTGAGGGTCAGCCACAAGCACCAGCCGACTTACCTGGGCACGAAGACGAGCACCCCGTTTGTCCTTATCGAGTAGATAACCCCATTGGCGGTGCAGTGCTCATCTCTTTCCGGGTCCTTGTCTTTGAAGTACATGCACTGGAAAAGCTCCGTCGACTGTTTCTGAGCATGCTGGGCAGCCTATGCAAAGAAAGCCGTTTAGGTTAGAGCGTGCAGTTTGTTCCCGAATCTCAGCCTCAGTGTCGTAAGTTGGTCTGTGCTGAGTGATGGCTCAGATTTCTCAGATGAAGAGCTACCTGCTAGCCCTGAGCCGGTAATTGAACAGTGGCTCTAAGCCAGAAGGAGATCAACAAGAGATCAGGTTACTGGCTGATCAGGAGTCACAGCCTACAGATGAAACCAAGCCAACAACTTGTAGCTCTGAAGCAGTAAACAAGTCTTCAGCAGCCACTCCCAGCCCACCTGGCTCACCCACACCCTTGCAGCACCAATGCTGTCAGACACTTAAGAGTTGCAAGAAAGAAGAAGTGCGAGACTCATGGCCCGTCATCAGCTGTCAACTGAAGAGACGAATTAGTAGTTTCAGGATGACTGCCAAGGAATTGGCTGGAAGTTTAGCTCGTTAAGACTTGGCTATAAATTCAGCTGGGAGAAGCAGCAGTTTGTGGATGCAACAAGTATACTTTGCTGCTGAGCCACCAGACTTGCTGCTACTGGACCTCTGCAACCTTGAACCTCGGACTGGACCTGACAATCGGCTTTTCTGGAAGCCCTGACCTCGGACTGGACTTGCTGCCAGTGTTCCTTCTAAGCTGAGTTAGTGTGAGTTAGCTCACAGTTTTTTAGCCCCTGTCTCACACATTTTTCTCTTAGCTCAGGAAGGATGGCTCCAGGGCAAACTAATTGATGCTGTAGCCAAATCGCTCGCTCACAACTTTAATGCCAGGAGCTCACAAAGTAGAATTTTTGCTCACAAGTCTCCACAGCTTAGAGGGGGCATTGCTTGCTGCCTGGAAGGAACTCCTCAACCCTAGACTGGACTTTGGTAAACTTGCTCTCTGTAACCCCTGACTTTTGGACTGGACTTTGGCCACTCTCTGCAACCTTGCCTGTGACCTGCCTTGCTGGACCCCAGCCTGTGCTTCCTGGAGAAGCTACATCAGTACACTCTGAAAATTAGGAGAACCACCTCAAGTGGTTGCCAATTCATGCTTGTCAGTCCTTTCTACCTAGTGTCCAAAATGGCTGAACTGCTTTGCGTTTGTTCTTTCCTGGCAAGCGATTAAGCATGCTGGGTTTTTAGAATCAAAACCAGATGTGCAAATACTCTAGATGTTATTGAAATCAATACGACCGCAGACTGAAGTTCCAGCTCCGGAAGCCAGGCACAATAAGCTAGGGTGGCTCTCTGATCTTTCATTAAGAAGAAAGGGCCCACCTGGGAAACTCTCCATTCCCACTCTAGCACAAAGACTTGGGGGAAGTTGCCTCAGTTGGCTGGTTTGTCCCCTTTTTGTGTCTGTTTTCCAAGTAAACTTATCAAGGAAACCACGAAGAAGAAGGATCGGATAGCCCTTCGCTATCCAAAGGAGTCTCAGAGCGGCTTACAATCTCCTTTCCCTTCCCCACAACAGAGACCTTGTGAGGTAGGTGGGGCTGAGAGAGCTCTTCCGAGGACTGCTCCTGAGAGAACAGCTCTGAGGGAACTTGTGACTGACCCAAGGTCACACCAGCAGCTGCATGTGGAGGAGTGGGGAATCAAACCCAGTTCTCCCAGATTAGAGCTCGCGCTCCTAACCGCTTCACCAAACTGGCTCTCACCAAAGGACTTTCTTAGCTGAGGGGGAGCCCAATGCAGGGACTTTGACTTAAGCTACTGTGTAACCTCATAACCAGGTAGGCTCCCAGTCCTCTTTACCCTGTTTCTGTTGTTGATGTGACTGCAGAGTTCTTCGAGTTCTTTGTTGCTGAACAAGTTCTCCGTGGCGCCTGTTCTGTCCTCTTTGGAAGTGGCTGCCAACAGCAGTCGGTGGACTACGACATCAGCGTATCTTCGAATGGGTGAAGTGAAGTGGGTATATTTATCCAGGGCAAGACCTGAGGTGGAAACACAAAACTGAAGCCACTCCTTATGTGTGTTTAAACTACCTGCCTGTCTCTTGGGAGGCTAACCGACAGCCAACAAAAAACCCCTCCATACCCTCATTTACAGCTAAAAGAGGTGCATTAAAAGACTGGAGAAATAAATGCCCACCTCTTGTAAATCAATGAACTGAGGGCGGTACAACTTTATCAATGTCTGAATGCGTGGCATAGAGATGACAATTGTGTATGGACTTATTTTTCCATACTTGGAAATCTTTTATACAAATTTATGTGTAGATCTGCCACCACTCTTATCTTTCTGTTTCTACTCTTATGTTTTTCCCCTTTAAAAAAATTAGTTACAGAATTTTGAGTCCCCCTCCTCCTTTTATAAAAAAGAAATAAAACAGACTCCAGTGCCAAACTCGGAATTGTACTAAAAGAAAGAGCTTGCTGAAGGAGCACTGGTTTAAAGGAACATAATGGCAAGTAAGAGCCAGTACCATAATGGGCGAACTCTTCTTCGGGATGCGACCCTGTTGAGAAGTACAGGGCATTGGACATTGCCTGGGTGGCCATAGAGCGCAGCAGCTTGTTCACAAGTGGATCAGATGGGTCAACGGCTCTGTCCAGGGAGTCAGCCAGTGCCTTGTTAGACCTACCAGAAATCGAATTCCAAAGGGAGATTAGAAAGAGAGCCTGCTGAACTGCAACCGATAATGAAGCTCAAGACAACGCGTCCTCCTGGACTGAATCGAGACCTAGGTTTCCTGTCTCGATTTCCAATGCTGGTTTCTCCACACGTTATCACCCCTCTGCACCTCTCCCCTAAATCCAATCACGCCTGCTCTTGTCATTCGCCTGCTAATGTCATTTGAAATCACTTTCCAATGAATAGGACAGATGCCCTCCTGTTCTAGCTGTAGCTGAGGAAATGAGCAGTGACTCACGACAGCTCCTACCCTGCCATGTATTTTGTTAGCCTTGAAGGTGCTCCTGGACTCTTGCTCTTTTCTAATGCCTTGGCTCATCTCTGCCTTGCCCTCGATGGCCCAGGCTAGCCTCATCCCATCAGATCTTAGAAGCTAAACTAAGCAGGGTCGGCCCTGGTTGGGACTTGCATGGGAGACCACACAGGAAGCCCAGGGCCGCTACCCAGAGGCAGGCAAGGGCAAACCACCTCTGAACCTCTCTCGCCTTGAAAACTCCACAGGGTTGCCATAAGTGGAGCTGCAACTTGATGGCACTTTGCATATGTACACATTCTGTTAAAGACCCAGGTTACCACTAACCCTTGACTCTCCAGGGGGGCCTCCAATGGCACTCTCCAGAGGGTTGTTACCGCAGCCTTGTTCCAGAGGACTCTGGCTGCTGTAAGAGTTATGAGCAAGAGTCTGCCTGTCTGGTCGTTTGCTTGAAAGAAGAAAACGGCTCTTTTCCTCCCAAGGCAAAGCACTTTTGCACCTGTCAAAAGCAGTCTGAAAACACTCCAGGGAGAACACTCGGCTCTTGTAGAGGGCCCACAAAGGGCATCACACCAGTTCCTGATCTGGTCAACGCCAATGTCACTCTAAGCTGTGGAGTCTTGCGAGCAAAAATTCTACTTTGGGAGCGACTGGCACTAAAGTTTATGTTTATCTAATTCAAGAGGGAATTAGATAAACATCTGGAGCAGAGGTCCATCAGTGGCTATTAGCCACAGGGTATAGATGGGAACTCTCAGTCTAGGGCAGGTGATGCCCTGTATTCTTGGTGCTGGGGGGGGCAGCAGTGGGGAGGGCTTCTAGTGTCCTGGCCCCACTGCTGGACCTCCTGATGGCACCTGGTATATTTTGGCCGCTGTGTGACAGAGTGTTGGACTAGATGGGCCATTGGCCTGATTCAACACTGGCTTCTCTTATGTTCTTCTGTTCTTAGTTGTGAGTGAGTGATTTGCCTACTGCATAAAATAGTTTGCTCTGGAGTCATCTGTCCCGAGCGAAGACCGAAACGTTTGAGCCGGAGGCTAAAAAACTGTGAGTTAGCTCATGCTCACTCAGCTTAGAGGGAACACTGGTCAAACGCCTGTTTCGCTTCAGCAGTGCTGCAGCATCACCTTCTCACTGGGTTTACGCTGTTTGGAAAGCACCAATTGTGCAGACAGTGCAATACATCCCAGGGTACTGCTGCAGAAAGCACAGCTGCACGGACAAACGCTTTGGTGCCCGTTCTACTTACTGTGTCTCTATCGTGAAACCTTTTGCGCTGGCGCACTCTCGGAGCTCTGCAAAGAACTCCTGATGCGGAGGCGGGTGCTGGCGCAAGAGCGCTTGGTACGGAAAGCTCTCCCAGATCTTCTTGGCCACCCAGTGGTTAGCGAGGATCATACACTCGGCTATCGTCTCGTGCACCTCCAGCGGCTGCCGGGGAACGAGGTCGTCGATGTTCTTCTTCTCGTCCAGCTGCACCCGGACCTCGACCCCCTCCAGCTCCAGAGCCCCGCAGCTGTCTCGCTTGGCTCGGACGCAGCGGGCGACGTCGGTCAGCTTCCCGATCGCCCAGACCAGTTCGTCCAGCTTTTGCTGCCTGGTGTTTTCGTCCAGTTCTTGAAGCTCTGGGATTTCGGCTGCGGCCGTCAGGTCCCCATCCAGCAGGGCCTGGGCTGCCTCGTAGAAGAGTTTGTAAGAGGAGCGGAGAATGCTTCTGGAGTACCGGACCTTTTTGATTTCGTAGGAGGTTTCATCGAGTTCCCACATGACGCTGACGGCGTACCTGGAAAACAACAGTGACTGTTTTATGGATAACAACACACTCCACTGGATAAACACTGAGACATTTCTGAAAAGAGAATTTTGTTTCTTCTTGCTGTTAAAAATGCATTTTGATGCGTGCAACAAGCAGTTGTGGATGGCAAAACACTTGCCTCTTCATGGGCAGAAGGAAAATAGCCTAGCGTCTGGACCACTGACCGGCCAGTTTGGTGTCGTGGTTAAAGCTGCGGACTGTAATCTGGGAGAACTGGATTTGGTTCCTCACTCCTCCACTTGCAGCTGCTGGATGACCCTGGGCGAGCCACAGTTCTCTCAGAGCTGTTCTCTCAAGAGCAGTCCTCGAAAGAGCTCTCTCAGCCCCACCTACCTCACAGGGCGTCTGTTGTGGGGAGGAGGAGGGAAAGGAGATTGTAGGCCACTCTGAGACTCTTGTGTGCAGGGCGAGGTATAAATCCAATCTGTTCTTCTTCTTCACAAGCAGCTAGGTGGCCAGAAGCAGGGAGACCCACTTGTTTTTCACTGAGTAAGGATTGGCCCCGGCTGGCCCCGGCTCAGAAGCTAAGCGAGGTAGTTGGAGGGGAGACCACTAAGGAAGTTCGGGGTTGCTATGGCGGGATACAAATTTAATAAATAAATAAATAAATGCAAAGGCAGGCAATGGCAAACAACCTCTGAACACACCTCTTACCTGGGAAACCCCACTGGGTCACCATAGTCAGCTGCAACTTGAGAGCACTTTCTGTGACCGGTCCTGCCATGGCCATGACTTAGATGACCCCACCTGGCCTGATTTCATCGAATCTCGGTCAGTCCTAGTTAGCCCTTGGATGGGAAAACCACTGAGAGTAGAAGAGCTGGCTTTTATACCCCTCTTTTCTCTGCCCTTCAGGAGTCTCGAAGTAACTTATCATCGCCTTCCCTTCCTCTCCCCACAATAATCACCGGGTGAGGTAGGCAGGGCTGAAAGCTCTGAGAGCACTGTGACTGGCCGAAGGTCACCCAGCAGGTGTTATGTGAAAGAGTGGAGAATCAAACCCTGTTCTCCGGATTACAGTCCGCCGCTCTTAACCACCATACTATGTTGGCTCTCAGTTTGCTATACAGAGGCTTTTGTTGTTGTTAGCCACTCAGTCGTGTCCGACTCTTGGAGATTCTATGAGCCAGCTCTCTCCATGTTTCCCAGTCTTGTACTGTTTCTTTGACTCGTTCCATGCTCAGGCTGGTGTCAACTTTTACTTTTCTCCCTTTCACGCAACACAAGAACTCGTGGGCATGCAATGAAATTGCTGAGCAGTCAGGTAGAGAGCGGATAAAAGAAAGTACTTCTTCACCCAAAGAGTGATCAGCACATGGAATTCACTGCCACAGGAGGTGGCAGTGGCTACAAGCATGGACAGCTTCAAGAAGGAATTAAATAAGCATATGGAGCAGAGTTCCATCAGTGGCTATTAGCCACAAGGTCTAGATAGGAACTCTCAGTCTGGGACAAGTGATGCTCTGTATTCTTGGTGCTTGGGGGGGCGGTCAACAGTAGGAGGGCTTCTTGTGTCCTGGCCCCACTGCTGGACCTCCTGATGGCACCTGGTATTTTTGGCCACTGTGTGACAGAGTGTTGGACTGGATGGGCCATTGGCCTGATCCGACACTGGCTCCTCTCTTATGTTCTTATGATGTCTAGCCACCGTGTTCTTTGGCAGCCCAATTTCCTTTTGCCGCTAACCAATCCAAGCATAATTCCTTTTTCTAGTGAGTTCTTCCGCCTGACATGGCCGGAAAAAGTCAGAGGCAGGCAATGGCAAACCATCCCTGCTTGTCTCTGGCCTTGAAAACCCTACAGGGTCGCCATTAGTTGAGTTCTACTTGATGATACTTTTCAGCACCAAGCATACATGACCTTCGTCCCATATTCCTAAACTTATTCTTTGATTTCCCCCCTCCCCAATTCTTTAGATTTAAACAGTAAAGTCAAATGCACCATGAATATACAAAATGCTGAGGCACCATTTCTTGGTCATCTCTGTAGACAAGGAGATATTCAGGCCCAACCCCTGCAGGACTAGTGCTGGGCAGGAACGCAATCCCCCGAACTGGCGATCAGACTTAACGAGCTCACCTGTCAACAAGGCCAAGAAGGGAACATAAATTGGCACTGAGGACAGCAGGTAACATGTCGTAGCGACGGTCAGCTAAGTAGTAAGTGGTGGCCCTAAAAATTGGGCAAAAGAATTATTAATTTCCTTGCATTGAACACATTGAAGCTTTTGCAAATTTGAACCATTTAGGATGAGCCATTTTCCAATAACATTTCTACACTGACAATAGCTATTAATTCCAGTTAAACTATGACATGGAATAGAGGTCTTTATAAGACTATCCACAGTTAATTCAGGATAACATCACTTGATAGCCATAAGGAACAGTGTGATCCTAAACAGTGTTACAGCCCTTTTAAGTCCTTTGACTTGAACAGAAGGTGGAAACTCCAGATGAGAAATAATGTAACTCACACAATTACAAAACAGCAGCACAAATATAAAATTAATAATGCAGGCAATTCAGTGTTTTAAATATACTTGGTCATAGTCAGATAAAATATTTTCCTTCTAAAATGCTTCTTTGTAGGTTCTGTTAGGCAATTCATATGGTTCTTGTGAAAGTATCTACTCACTGTAATTTAAAAGTTTATTCCTGTACATAGTTATCCGTACAGGTTATCAAATGACCACCTGTGGGTTTTTCCCACCAGATTCCTATTGCATGTTGGAACAGTTGTCCCAACACAAATAACTAGACTTAAAAGAAACTGCTGACATTACTAAGCACATAGCCACTGAAGCCATGATGGCCTCATTCATATCAAATCACTTTAAATAATGGTATAAATCACAAACAAAAGAGATACATTGGTGCTTTAAATCAAGTTTCCCATTCTGAAATTCATGTATTTCATGAACAGTCATGCAGACCACCTCGTTGGAGTAACCATTCAAACTTCTTGGTTTCTACAACTTCAGACCCTAAACTGTAAACAGGGTTGTGTGTGCACATGGCACAATTCTGTGATGCCACCAAGCTTGTCTGGCAGCCTACAGCAGAATCACGCCTTAGAAACGAGAGAGAGATTTCCATTTGACACTCTTTGCTCTCCCGTGCAAGGACGCTAAGCCAGAACACTTCCTTCCACATCTCCAGCTTTAGCCAGAAACAACTCACCGTGCCCTTGCCTCAAGATCGGTGTACGAATTTGCAGCCACAAAATGAGTCACGTCTGCGATGTGGACCCCTAGTTCCAGGTTTCCGTTGGGCAGAGTTCTGATGGACAGCGCATCGTCCACGTCTTCGCAGCCTTTTGGGTCGATGCTGAACACTAAGTGCGTCTCTCTGAGGTCAACGCGTTTCAGCTCCTCTTCCGGGCTCACTTTCCAGGGCTCCTCTGGGAGCTCGACCGGCATCTCGCACATCTAAGGAGAAGGAAGCGGATATGAAAGCCACAGTTTCTGCATCCTTTATCCTCTCTAGCAACTGGCTAACTTGCTGAAAATCTGAAGGGGGCGGCCTCCTGTTTGCACTGAAACCAAATCAAGTTAGATTCTCCATGCAATAGGCTAAAGACGTGTGGCATTCAGGTCATGACACAACCCTCCCTACACACCAAATCTGTTACAGCACAAGAACTATAAACAGGGTTGTGCAGGGTTGTGTGTGCATAGGTGTTGGGTGCAGACTTCAGCATCCTGACAGTTTCAAGTTTCATTTAACTCCCCCTGCCCCCAGTTTCTAGTTCTTGGGGACTTACAAGATAGATCTATAAATGTGCAGGCAAATGATTTGTGAATGCCGATGGGAATTCAGTTTTTCTTCCGTGTTACATAGCTTTTGTGAATGACAATGGGAGTTCAGTTTTCTTCTGCGTCACATGTAGCTTTTTGCTCCTGTCCGTGACCAGTAAACACAGAACAAATTTTGCAGAATAGGAACTGAACAGAAATGAGTTTGTACCATTAAACTGAGCACAATGAGGCTATTGTTGCATGGAAGAGATTTTTCAGTACAATTCCCCCTCCCCATACACAGACACGCACAATGCATCACACGGAGGCATCCTCTCTTCCATGTACCTGAAAATATATGACATCACCTTGACTTTATGCAACTGATCTGCAATATGCCAACTGTCGTTATTGCCCTACCACCGAGAACAGTTTTGTAATAACACCTGGCAAACTGTTAAAAAGAAAATCATAAAACAGACCAACCTGTGCTTCAGAGAACGGGCTAACAGAAATGCTGTTTTCCACCAGGATGGTTTGAATTTCTCCTTCGAGGTCTCCTATCCGTCCTAAGACCCTCACAAAGTGTCCGTTCGGGTACACGGACGTCGACTCCCATGAATCGATTCGCACAATGACCCGAAAGTCCTGCAGAAAGACAGCGTTCGTACATCAGAGTGCCAAGGCAAACGGTGAGTACGTTAGCACATAGAGAGCCTAGAACAGGGCTAATTTCTGTGCACCAAGCAGATGTTTTACCTGGAGGGCCTCAGCTTGCTGCGTGCTGATCCGGATCTTGGGAATCCTGTAATCCCAAGGTGTCACGAGGATCTTCTGTGTAGTTTTGCCAGGAGACTGGATCTCTTCTTTGGATGGGAAAGTGACCACGTAATCCCGCCAGTTCTTCTGTATGATGCCAACAACTCTACCTTTGCAAGGGAAATAATGCTGGTTATACATCGGTGGCTGGGAAGGAGAAGTAAAGGCCATAATCATGGAGATTTGATGAGGACATTCTCGGCCAAAACAGGTCCCATAGACTGCAACCTTAATCTACCAAGGAAATATGGAATTTAAACAGTTGGCCGGGTTCTCAAGCTGTCAGGCCTTGATCAGGAGCTCAGCTTTGTAGCTATGTTTCCCCTCCTCCAATGCATGCAGGATTCATTTCTACTACCACCAGCAGGCTGAGAATTACCCATGAAAGAGCCAGTTTGGTGTAGTGGTTAAGTGCGCGGACTCTTATCTGGGAGAACCGGGTTTGATTCCCCACTCCTCCACTTGCACCTGCTGATGTGACCTTGGGTCAGTCACAAGCTCTGGCACAGCTGTTCTCTCAAGGACAGTTTCTGTCAGAAGTTCTCTCAGCCCCACCGACCTCACAGGGTGTCTGTTGTGGGGAGGGGAAGGGAAAGGAGTTTGTAAGCCGCTCTGAGACGCCTTTGGGCAGTGAAGGGCGGGGTATAAATCCAAACTCTTCTTCTTCTTCTTCTTCTGAATCAAACCCATGGTCTATCGAAGTCAGCATTGCCTACTCAGACTGGCAGCGTCTCTCCAAGGTCTCAGGCAGCGGCCTTTCACATCACCGACTGCTAGATATTTTAACTGGAGATGCCGGGGATTGAACCTGGGACCTCCTGCATGCCAAGCAGATGCTCTGCCACTGAGCCGCAGCCCCTCCCAGTAATTAGAGTGACTCTTCTCTAGTAACCTGTCTATTCTATCACTTAAGGAACTTTTCCTCAAATTAAAAATCATCCCCCCAAAGCACCAATGAATGACTTGAGTCATTCAGATCCAAGCAGACCTCTCTGTATTTTCTCTCTGTGACAGAGTGCACGTGACCCAATTTGGCCTTTGTGTGGGGACAATCACCAAACAACCAATTTCAGAAAAAAAGACAATTTAGACTTTGCCCATGTAAGTAGTCATTGGTTACAGAAAATCCAAAAGACACACAAGGAAACAGAATGAAATTTGAATCCAGTGGCACTTTTAAGATCAACAAAGTTTTATCCTGGGGGTAAGCGTTTGTGCGCATGCACAGTTCTTCAGATACAAAAGAAAATAGTTATTTGAGCACATGCAAGTTCACAAGGTAACTAAACGTCAGAATTAGCATCCATCTCACCAGCACAGGGTACTTGCTAAAGTGTGGGGGCTAGGACCTTGGAGGCTCAGGTTCAAATCCCCCCTCTACCACGGAAGCTTGCTGGGTGACTTCAGGCCAGTCCGACACTCTCAGCCTAGCCTGCCTCTTAGGGTTGCTGTGAGGAGAAAAAGGGGGGTGGGGAAATCACGCACGCCACCCTTGGCCTCTTAGATGAAAGGTGGGATAAAAACGCACTAGACATATTAGGCGAATCCAGCCCCGGTATCATATCAGTGTTGACTAGGCCAGCATCTGACGGCAGAGATGGACCTGACGGTGGCTGTGTTTGAGAATGCCAGCAGCTAATCCTCTGTAAAAATTCATTTGCACTTGTTCTGTGCCTATAATATATGCATGAAGCTGTCTTATATTGTGATTCAGTACAGCAAGGCCAATCTTCCCTCCTCCAACTGGCGGCTGTCCTCCAGGGTCTCAGGCGGAGGTCTTTCACATCACCCAGCACTAAATCTTTTTAACGAGAGAGTTGGCATGGATCGAACCGGGCACCTTCTGCGTGCCGAGCAGGTCCTCTGCCATCGTGCCACGTCCCCTTACCTGTAGGCACGGGCTCACTGTAAGCCTCCCCCGAGGCCTTTTCTTCCGTCTCGTTCTCACAGAGGGCAGATGTCCGTCCCTTCCACTCACTCTGGGGCAGTAACTCCACGGCCACCACGTCGCCGTGGATCGCCCTGTTCCGAGCTTTGGTGCCGTAAATCAGGACATCGGTTCTGAGATCTGCGTTCCAGAGAAAGAAGGATGGTTGAGCAGTGCTGAGGCTGGGCGCAGATTCAAACTGCCTCCCCCTGATGATAATCTCAAAGTCTGGCTCCTCGTTTACTGAGTACAGTAAAGGCGAGTCTTCTGTGCATACATTTAGTGTCAGAACTGATTGTAAAGGCAGGAGGTAAATAGATATACAGATTTTAAAGCGGGGGGTCCCCCGACTAGATGGAACCAATCAGGGAAATAGTTGCAGCGGGCCTAAACTAATGGGTTCACATTCCCAGCAAAGCATCAGGAGAGTGGTACCAAGATCAGACGGCCAGGCGGGGAGATACGACCCGGCAAGATGAAGTGAAAGTTAACATTCCAGCATAATAAGGAACACGACGTCAGCCACCTCAAATCCGCCCCCACCAGCCATGGCAACATAGCTGACAGCAACTGACCGGCAGCAGGATAAAACAGGACACTGGACTAGAGGCTGGTCACACATCCAGCAATGCTCTTCTTATGTTCCGACAAGGCTCCCAATCTACCCTGCCAACGCCTCCAATTACCTATGCTCATATACAAAAGATGGACCACAAAAGCCTGAGAAGGGAGCTGGGTTAGTCTGCTGATGCCAAAATGAACACAGTCTACTCTGAATGGCAGTGGGTCTCAGGCTGAGATTACCTGCTTTGCATCACCTCCTACCTGGTCCTTTTAACTGGAGATGCTGGGGATCGAACCTGGGACCGTCTAAATGCCAAGCAGATGCTCTGCCAGGGAGCCAGGGCCTCAGGCGGAAGTCTTTCCCATCACCTCCTGCCTGGTCCTTTTAACTGGAGATGCCAGGGATTGAACCTGGGACCTTCTACATGCCAAGCAGATGCTCCACCATTGAGCCACGGCCCCTCCTTACAGCTCTCCAGGGTCTCAGGCTGAGGTCTTTCACATCATCTCCTGCCTGGTCCTTTTAACTGGAGACGCCGGGGATTGAACCTGGGATCTTCTGCATGCCAAGCAGACGCTCCACCACTGAGCCACAGCCCCTCCTTACAGCTCTCCAGGGTCTTAGGCATAAGTCTTTCACATCACCTCCTGCCTGGTCCTTTTAACTGGAGATGCTGGGGACTGAACCTGGGACCTTCTGCATGTCGAGCAGATGCTCTGCCACTGAGCCACCGCCGTTTCCCAATACCAAATTTGCTTTCGGGACCTCAAGGGCTAATGCACTTTTCGCAGTCGAAGCTTTCACAAAAACCTAAGCCAGGCTCACCACCCAAAGTCCTTCTTGACCCCAGGAACCAAATGCATTTGTCCTCACCTTTCTCTTTGTGGCTGGCTCCTTGAAGCCGCACAAAAGCCTCCAGCTGTGCTCGGTGCTTGTTGACATTCAGGAGTCCCTGCAGTAGATTAGCATTAGAATGATGTGACTCTTCTGATGCAGACAGAACGGGCCTCTGTTTATTTCCTGTGCCAGAGCTTTGTGGCCTGCGCTCTCCCACCCGATGGCCTCGCTTTCCATCTATCCTGCAATTACCTCTAAAGGCCATCGGGGACTTTTTCGGCGAAAGGATCCACATTTTATCTTTTCCCGCAGACAGAATGTCCATTTTTATGGTTCCAAGGCCAAAAAGAGGCACGGTATTGATAGGAAGGTGGGAGATCTTATCGACTTTGTTCTACCATTCCCCCAGCGTTACATTTTCCCCTCTAATCATTAGTGCTTTGGGTATTTTACAGGACGGAGGAGAGGGAGGTCCCGGTTGTCCTCTGCATGTCCTACACTCTTTGTGGGCCTGACGTTTTCATTTCTGACTGCCTGGGGAAGAAGCAGCCCCCCCCCCCGCTTCTATTTCTAGATCTGACCCGCAAATGTTTAAGTGCCACGCTTTAAGCCTAGCTATACTGTATTTATTATTGAAACCATCTGTACGTTTTTCTGGATCTGAAGCAGCTTTCTCTTCTATTGCAAGTACTTTTACCCTGTTTGGTGTAGTGGTTGGGACTGCAGACTCTAATCTGGGAGAACCGGGTTTGATTCCCCACTCCTCCACATGCAGCTGCTGGTGTGACCTTGGGTCAGTCACAAGTTCTCTCGGAGCTGTCCTCTCATGAGCAGTTCTCTCAGAGTTCTCTCAGCCCCACCTACCTCACAGGGTGTCTGTTCTGGGGAGGGGGAAGGGAAGGAGATTGTAAACCACTCTCTTTCAGGTAGTAAAGGGTGGGGTATAAATCCACTCTCTTTCAGGTGGTAAAGGGTGGGGTATAAATCCACTCTCTTTCAGGTGGTAAAGGGTGGGGTATAAATCCACTCTCTTTCAGGTAGGGAAGGGTGGGGTATAAATCCATTCTCTTTCAGGTAGTGAAGGGTGGGGTATAAATCCAATCTCTTCTCTTCTCTCTCTGATGCAGTCTCATAGCATGGTTCAAAAAGATATGTTGATGTTACAATGATATTCACAACAGCCAGCATTGTGTAGTGGTTAAGGACAGTGGACTCTAATCTGGAGAAGAAGAAGAGATTGGGTTTATACCCCGCCCTTCACTTCCCAAAGGAGTCTCAGAGCGGCTTACAAACGCCTTTCCCTTCCCCTCCCCACAACAGACACCCTGTGAGGTAGGCAGGGCTGAGAGTGCTCTTTCGAGATCTGCCCCTGAGAGAACAGCTCTGAAAGAACTTGTGACTGACCCAAGGTCACACCAGCAGCTACATGTGGAGGAGTGGGGAATCAAACCCGGTTCTCCCAGATTAGAGTCTGGACTCGTAACCACTACATCAAGGTAAAGGTAAAGGTTCCCTTGCTCGAAAGCCAGTCGAATCCGACTCTAGGGTTGCGGTGCTCATCTCCGTTTCAAAGCCGAAGAGCCAGCGCTGTCCGAAGACATTTCCGTGGTCATGTGGCCGGCATGACTAAACACCAAGGTGCACGGAACGCTGTGTTTTTTGTTACCTTCCCGCTGAAGTGGTACCTATTTATCTACTTGCAATTTCTTGCTTTCGAACTGCTAGGTTGGCAGGAGCTGGAACTAGAGACGGGAGCTCACTCCATCATGCGGCACTCTCAGGTCTCGAACTGCTGAACTACTGACCTTCCGCAGCCTGCAGTTCAGCGTCTTAACCACTTGAGCCACCGCAGCTCCTGGCTACATCAAGCTGGCCCTCAAACCAGGTTTGATTCCCCACACCTCCCCATGAAGCCTGCAGGGTGACCTTGGGCCGGTCACTGTTCCCTCAGAGCTATCTCAGCCGCCTCTACCTCATAATGTGCCTGTTTTGGAGAGAGGAAGGGAAGGCGATTGTAAGCCACTTTGAGACTCCTTAGGGTAAAGAAAAATGGGCTATAAAAACCAACTGTTCTTCTTCATCTCTTTTACTGCAGTAATTGCTCACTTGAAAGCCAATACTGTGTCAGGCTATTCTGGGAAAGGTTTTTTGGAAGATTTTGTGAAATATCACCAGCCTCTTAAGAAGGAAGAAGAAGAGGTTGGATTTATACCCCACCCTTCACTACCCAACAATGTCTTAGAGTGGCTTTCAAACTCCTTCCCCTTCCCCTCTCCACAACAGACACCCTGTGAGGTAGGTGGGGCTGAGAGAGCTCTGACAGAAACGGCTCTTTTTCAAGGACAGCTCTTGTCAGAACTATGGCTTGCTCAAGGTCATCCAGCCAGGTGCAAGTGGAGGAGTGGGGAATCAAACCTGGTTCTCCCAGATTAGAGTCCGCGCACTTAACCACAACACCAAACAGGGTTTGCTCTTCCTACACATACACCAGAAATGCAACCTGTATGTATCTTCCTGACTTGATCCCAGCTTCCAGCGATTCCAAGGGGACGTGTTCAGGGTACTCCTTCCCGCCATGCTCCTGGCTTTCGCTCTCTCGTTCTCGCCGCGACTGAAGGATGGAATCGAGGAGCTCGTGAGCGGCTTTTAAGTCCGGCCAGAAGTTGTCTAAGTAATTCTGTGCAGACAAAGAAGATTACCAGTGAGAAGTTTTGTCGGCATAGTTAATTCACAGTGTTGCCAAAAAACAAAAAAGGCAGAAAGACAATGCAGTAAAGCAGTCTTGAAGAAAGCTGAAAGAGTTGGGTATGTTTAGTCTGGGAAAGAGAAGACTTAGAGGGGACATGATGGCGGTCTTCAAGTATTTGAAGGCCTATCATATAGAAGATGGAGCAGATCTATTCTCTCTTGCTCCAGATTGCAAGACTCGGTCTAATGGGTGGAAATTACAAGGGAGTCGTTGCCGACTAGATATCAGGAGAAACTTCCTAACTGTAAGAGTGGTTGAGCAGTGGAACGGACTGCCTCGGGAGGTGGTGGATGCTCCTTCGCTGGACGTTTCCAAGCGGAGGCTGGACAACCATCTTTCGGGTATGTTGTAGGTATGTAGGGCTCTCTTTCGGCTGCGCTCCTGCAGAGTGCAGGGGGTTGGACTAGATGACCTGTAAGGTCCCTTCCAACGCTAACATTCTATGATTCTAAGAGTAGAGCCCTGAACGGGTTGGCTGCGTTGTTACAATTAAAATGCGGCACGGAAAGGTCACCTTGAATGAGATTACAAAGACACCTTCTGTTTCGCTACCCAGCTGCTGGATCGACTCTTCGTCATCCGTCACCATCACGATGGGCATCTGACCCGAGAAGTGATTGTAGTACCACACCGAAGCATTGTAGATACTCCTAGGAGAGCAAGCATTCACAGGGACTGAGAACTCGTCTTTCCTGTTCAATGTTCTTTGCATTAATTGTTACAATCCTAACAGCATATAACCACGGCTCTCTTTGTAGCAGGAACTCCTTTGCATATTAGGCCACCCCCCCCCTAATGTAGCCAATCATCCAAGAGCTTACGGAGCTCTTCTTACAGGGGCGACTGTAAACTCTTGGAGGATTGGCTACGTTAGCGGTGTGTCGCCTAATACACAAAGGAGTCCCTGCTACCAAAAGAGCCCTGCATATAACAAATGTGTGAACTGAAGCCCTACAGCGCCTACCATAAGGTGGCTGCGACTTGACAAAAGAAGAGGAAGAGGAGGAGGAGATTGGATTTGTATCCCGCCCTTCACTGGGAGTCTCAGAGCGGCTTACAAACTCCCTTCCCTTCCCTTCCCTTCCCCACAGCAGACACCCTGTGAGTTAGGTGGGGCTGAGAGTGCTCTCTCGAGGACTGCTCTTGAGAGAACAGCTCTGACAGAACTGTGGCTTGCCCAAGGTCACCTAGTGGCTGCATGTGGAGGAGTGGGGAATCAAACCCGGTTCTCCCGGATTGGAGTCCGCGCTCCTAACCACTACACCAAACTGGCTGACAGCACTTTTCACCATCAAAAAATCTATTGCCCTTTATTCATAGGTTATATATGATTGGCCTATCTTTAACAAAAACCTCTCCAGGACTCAACAGGGATACTGGTTTCTTATCTCATTACATATGCTAACCCATTCAGTCCTCACGTATGTATTCTCAACAAGAAGGACTACACATCCCCTGTATTTTAGTGTATTTCTTTTTCAGAATAGCATATTAGAGTACTGAATGTAATGCAAGCAATAATGGAATGTTTTGCTGTTAAGTTACCTCCACGCCTGAAAGGAGAAGAATGGTGAATCTCAGTTTACTTCCCACAATTAGAAAAGATGCCTTCTCACATTTATCCCCTATTTTGACATATTTATTACCTTACTTTCCTTTCCCCCTCTTAATTAAATCAAAAACAACTGCTGACCTTATAACCTTAGCTTGTTGCTTAGTTTCGCTTTGAGTATCCTAAAGCATCCGCATTATGTTACATTTGAATTTGCTGTTCAGCCTGTATCTGTAAGTTTGAAATCTAGCTTCCTTTCCAGTGTATTTGACAAAGTGTGCCTTGCACACGAAAGCTCATACCTTGAATAAACCCTTGTTGGTCTTAAAGGTGCCCCACAGGACTCTAAATTTGCTCTACTGCTTCAGACCAACTCGGCTGACCACCTGTAACTATCTTTAACTCTGACCTGGATGGCCCAGACGAGCTCAGTTTCACCAGCTCTCGGAAGCTAAGCAGGGTCATCCCTGCTTATTACTTGGATGGGAGACCACCAAGGAAACCAAGGGTTGCTTCACAGAGGTAGGCAGTGGCAAACCATTTCTGAACGTCTCTTGCCTTGAAAACCATTTGGAACTATCTTTAACTCTTGCCTTGAAAACCCTACAGGGTTGCCGTAAGTCGGCTACAACTTGATGGCACTGTCCTCTTCCTCCAAACTCATTCTGCGTTAGTTGTCCACAGACCAGGTCTGTTCCGTGAACTGGTAATTGCTGAGCGTCATCGGAATTTTCCACGGCCAACGCGATGTTTTGAACATATACCTTGTCTGCCACTTCTCCAAAGACTCTCCTCTTTCTCTTGGCAAATAAGAAAGCATCTGGAATTCATTAAAAAACATGATGCAGTCGTGACGGGCATCCCTCAGCAGGTTCCGCAGCTTGTTGTACTGTCTGGGAAAGAGACAGAACAGATAAGAACGTAAGAGAAGCCAATGCTGGATCAGGCCAATGGCTCCTCCAGTCCTACACTGTGTCACACAGTGGCCAAATATACCAGGTGCCATCAGGAGGTCCAGCAGTGGGGCCAAATGGAGCATTGTGACCAAAAGAAGACTGCTGAAGAATTTTGTGACACTTTAAAGGCTAACAAACTTACGGTGCCAGATCCCACAAACCAGACAAAGTTGTCTCTGATTCATAAAAACTTACACCACACACAAAAAAAGTCTTTAAGCTGCCACAAGACACTTTGGACACACTTGCAGCCAATCCAAATACATGAAATTAAGAAGAAGAAGAAGAAGAAGAAGAAGAAGAGATTGGATTTATACCCCACCCTTCACTCGGAGTCTCAGAGTGGCTTACAAACCCCTTTCCCTTCCCCTCCCCACAACAGACACCATGTGAGGGAGGTGGAGCTCTGAGAGAGCTCTTTCCAGAACTGCCCTTTCAAGGAAAGCTCTTGTCAGAACTATGGCTTTGCCCAAGGTCATCCAGCAGCTGCAAGTGGAGGAGTAAGGAATCAAACCCGGTTCTCCCAGATTCGAGAACCTTAGCCATTATACCAAACAGTAAAGCAGAAAAGAGGAAGAGTCCAGTCACACCTTAAAGACTAACAAAATTTGTGGCAGGGTAAGTCACTGAAATTTTGTTGGTCTTTAAAGTGCTACTGGACTCTTCCTCTTTTCTACTGCTGCAGGCAGACTAACACGGCATCTGTCTCCATGAAATTAAAGGATTTTAAAAAATCTGTACTGAATCCATTGCTCCGTATATCATACAGAACAGAGCCGATGAAGCAAAGCAGAATCTTTGCAAAGAAAGGTTTTTCATGCTCAGAACTGTGCATGCCTGCCCCATAAATGCAAGAAGCTGCTGTTCACGTGAATGGCCTGGCCCTGATCCAGATATCCTTGAGTACAGCAGAACAAAGTCTGAATCCAGTAGAACCTTTAAGATCAAAAAAGTTTTGGATCGTATACCTTGGCAGCAGAGGACAGAACTCACAATAATGGGTTTAAATTAAGGGCGGGAGGGTACCGGCTGGGTATTAGGAAAAACTTTTTTACTGTTAAGAGTTGTTCAGTGGTGGAGTCAGCTGCCTAGGGAGGTGGTGAGCTCTCCCTCCCTGGCAGTCTTTAAGCAGCGGCTGGACAAACGCTTGTCAGGGATGCTCTGGGCTGATCCTGGGTCAGGACAGAATTTTTTAAAAAATAAACACCAGAATAGTTCTATCAAACAGAAGCATGGACAGCTTCAAGAGGCCTGTATGGCCCCTTCCAACTCTGTGATTCTATGATTCTAATAAAAGTTTGTTGGTCTTCAGGGTGCCAGAAGACTCAAACTTCACCCAGAGTCTCAGAGCGGCTTACAAACTCCTTTCCCTTCCCCTCCCCACAACAGACACCCTGTGAGGTGGGGGGGGGCAGAGAGAGCTCTTTCAAGGACTGCTCTTGAAAGAACAGCTCTGAGACAACTTGTGACTGACCCAAGGTCACACCAGCAGCTGCATGTGGAGGAGTGGGGAATCAAACCCAGTTCTCCAGATTAGAGTTTGAGCTCTTAACCACTACACCGAACAGGCTTGGTTTGGGTTTTTCCACACTATTTCATATTTATATTTCCAGGTGGGCAGCCGTGTTCATCTGCAGTAGAACAGCAAGTTTTGAGTCTAGCGGCACCTTAAAGACCAACAAGATATTCAGGGCATGAGCTTTCAAGAGTCAAAGCTCCCTTCGTCCCACTTGTATCTGACGAAGCGAGCCTTGGCTCTCAAAAGCTTTACATCATGGAAATCTTGTTGGTCTTTAAGGTGCTATTGGGCTCAAATTTCTATATTTGATTTTTTATTTAAACCGTGCCAAGAATCTCATGGGTCAGGACAGAATTTTTTTAAAAATAAACACCAGAATAGTTCTATCAAACAGAGCAACTGATGTCGCACGCTTGCCAGTTGCAGTTTTACAGACTCCAGCTACCTTCAAACTTCACTAGAGCTACGTAGGAAAAAAGGGCTAGATTGTGTACCTTCAGTGGAACAAGATCAAAATGCTGTTAATCTAGACTGATCGAGGTTTACAAGGTTATGCGTGGGGGTAGAGCAGGTAGAGAAAGAAGAATTTTTCTCCCTTTCTCACAATGCAAGAACTCCCATGGGCACTCCATGAAATTGCTGAGCGTTTAGGTTAGAACAGATCAAAGGAAGCCCTTCTTCATCCAAAGAGTGATTAACACATGGAATTCACTGCCACAGGAGGTGGCAGCGGCTACGAGCATGGACGGCTTCAAGAGGGAATTAGATAAGCATATGGAGCAGAAGTCCATCAGTGGTTATTAGCCACAAGATATAGATAGGAACTCTCAGTTTGCGGCAAGTGATGCCCTGTATGCTTGGTGCTGGGGGGCGGGCAGGGAGGCAACAGTGGGAGGTCTTCTAGTGTCCTGGCCCCACTGCTGGATCTCCTGATAACACCTGGTATTTTTGGCCACTGTGTGACAGAGTGTTGGACTGGATGGGCGATTGGCCTGATCCAACATTGGCTTCTCTTACGTTCTTATAGGAACTCTCTGTCTGGGGCAAGTGATGCTCTGTATTCTTGGTGCTTGGGGGGCAACAGCGGGAGGGGCTTCTAGTGTCCTGGCCCCACTGCTGG
Organism: Gekko gecko; assembly: GCA_029375565.1. NCBI lineage: Eukaryota > Metazoa > Chordata > Lepidosauria > Squamata > Gekkonidae > Gekko > Gekko gecko. The sequence goes on from JAPDNY010000017.1 coordinate 16,531,626, forward strand.
ACCTCCTGAGGGCGCCTGGTATTTTTGGCCACTGTGTGACAGAGCGTTGGACTGGATGGGTCATTGGCCCGATCCAACATTGGCTTCTCTTATGTTCTTACTGTTCTAAGTTAGGGATGCCAGCCTCCAGGTGGGACCTGGGGATCCCCCGAAATTACAGCTGATCCCCACGTACAGAAATCAATTTCCTGGGAGAAGATGGATGCTTTGGAGGGTGGGCTCTGTGGATTTACACCCCTCTGAGGTCCCCTGTCCCCCCCAGGTGCCGTCCCCCCAAATCTCCAGGAGTTTCCTGGCCTGGATCTGGCAACCCTACCCCCTCCACCCCCCGCTGGTGGCCAGGGGAGACCTGGAAAGCCGAGTTCTAAGCAAGTTGTACAGACAACCGCAGGGACATTTTATCCCAATTAGAGGAGAGGCTTACAGTTTAAAAAAGAAATGCAAATAATAGGACAGTATTAAGGATTCTTATTAACTTGGCTTGTTATAGGAAAGGATTCAAATACTTCCATTACCTCTGAAATATATTCATAGATGATAATGCTATAATTAATGTCAGCTAGAGAAATCCCTGATTAACCTTCGGGGTCTCTGGGACATTTGCAATACCAATGTTGTTGCAGAGTTACTGCAGCATGTTATTAACCTTTTGGAAGTCTAAAAAAAGGAACCAAGTAGCAGTACATTTTCCAGTTTGGTTCTATGTATTTCTTGGTATTTACGAGATTACCATGAAGCTGAAATAAATCTGCTAAAAATAAACCATTCCCCCAAAAAACGAACTATCTTGAAACATGTTTATTAACACAAAGAATGAGTTATCTTTATATCGTGAGCAGGTCTGAAAATTCCAATCTTTACTTCACCTTAAAATATTATTCTGTGGCCTGATGCACATGTGGTTACATCATCAACGGAAACGAATTGGCTCATGCAAGCTACGAGTACTGAGCATCAAGTGTCTAGCAAGAGATCAAACAATGTACATTCATGTGTCAACCAGCAAACAGAAACCCAAATCAAGGCAAAGAAGTAATTTCTTAATGGTTTTATCCAGTTCAGTCATCTAAATTTGAATGACCCCCAGTATTACAGCAATCATACTGGCTACTGATACGCTCCCAAGCCCAATTCAAGGCATTGGTTTTGTCCTTTAAAGCCCTATATAGTTTCGGACCAAGATATCTGAAGGACCATCTTCTCCCATACATTAATGCCAGGGAATTAAGATCACAGGGGGAGGAACTGCTGTCTCCCCCACCAATCAAAGAAGTTCCTTTACCGGGCACATGAGAGAGGGCCTTGTAGGTGGCAGTCCCACGATTTTTGAACAACCTCCCCAGGGAGGTGTGCCCGGCCCCCTCAGTTTCGATCTTCAGGAGGCAGCTGAGGACGGTTTTATTTGGGCTGCATTTGACTGATTTAGTTTTCATTTACTGGCAATCCTAATTGAGATTTTAAATTGTGGTCTTTGATGTGTTTTTTATCAGTGTTGTTTTAGAAGAAGAAGAAGAAGAAGAAGAAGAAGAAGAGATTGGATTTATACCCCACCCTTCATTACCCGAAGGAGTCTCAGAGCGGCTTACAAACTCCTTCCTCTCCCCACAACAGACATCCTGTGAGGTTGGTGGGGCTGAGAGAGCCCGGACAGAAGCTGCTCTTTTTCAAGAACAGCTGTGCCAGAACTACAGCTTGCCCAAGGTCATCCAGCAGGTGCAAGTGGAGGCGTGGGGAATCAAACCCGGTTCTCCCAGATTAGAGTCCATGCACTTAACTGCTACACCAAACACTGGAAGCCGCCTTGAGTTCCACAAGGCAGAAAGGCAGCTGATAAATGTTTTAAATAAACTGGCTGGTTCCAGATGAAACTCTGGGAGTATTAAAAGCAATGGAAAAAACGTGAGCAGGACAACGGAACAGTAGCTTTTCAGTCTCTGGAATGCGTTAGATACCTGCGGCCTCTTTGATGCTGCAAAGCTTGACACGCCGTCTGCATGAAAACAAGACCCTTCAGCTCAGGGAATTCTAGTATTTCCAGGTAATCTTGGACCACCTTCCAGTCAGGTACAACATAATGAGTCACGTCATCGGACAACAGCTTCCCATCTGAAAAAGAATTAAAACGAACCCACGGAAAGCAGGCATTGGCTCCTCAGATTTGCTGGCTGATGAATACATAACATGGGGGTGGGTGGGGAGTGTCGTCAAGAAGCAGTTGACTAATGGTGACCCCGTCGGGTTTTCAAGGCAAGAGACGTTCAGAGGTCGTTTGCCATCGCCTGCCTCCGCGTCACAATCCTGGTATTCCTTGGAAGCTTCCCGTCTAAATACTAGCCAGGGTCGACCCTGCTTGGCTTCCAAGATCTGACATGCCATGAGAAAAACGAACGGCCAAAATCAGATGCAATTTACCATCACACGTTTTTTATGTGTGAGCATAAAAAACAGGATCTATTGCCTTAATAATGTCACCACTTGGCCCCACGGAATAACATGTGCAGAAATCAACAAACACCAGGTCTGGCTAATCGTATCAGCGCTTGAACAAGATCTGAGTCCAGTGGCAGCTTTAAGACTAACAAAATTTTGTTCTGGGTATAAGCTTTCACGTGCACGCAAATTTCCTCAGATACCAACACTTGTTGTCGGCATGTATGTATGTATTTGTGACCACTGAAGAAGCCCCCAGGGCCGAAACACGTTTGGTCTTGTTCCATGCACCCTCGAAGCTGCGGAGTCTTGTGAACAAAAATTCTACTTCGTGAGCTACTGGCATTAAAGTTGTGAGCGAGCAATTTGGCTACTGCATGAATTAGTTTGTTCTGGAGCCCTCCTTCCTGAGCTAAGGCAAAAATCTGTGAGATGGAGGCTAAAAAACTGTGAGCTAGCTCACACTCACTCAGCTCAGAAGGAACACTGGTCTTGTTTCCTGTGGCTGTTTGTGGGCGATCAACTTTTGAGATTGGGTCTCCTATACTGTGGTCTTGTTTGTACATCATCAACTTTGAGATACTTATTTGTACTATATGTTGTTTATTGAGGACTACTCAGTCGGGTGGCTTTCAGTTTAAAGACTAAATTCAAGGCCTACTTTTTAAAGTGCACTGTATAATAAACTGGTTTATTTTTGTTTAATTTGTTTTTATATTGTTTTTGTTCAGCCTAACCTGCTTTTCTTATTTCATGGCTTGCGTTGCGATGGAAGTCTGAAGAGTGCTGCATTGCAGTAACCGTTCGGCACAGACATATTCAAAGGTGCTGTGGTGACCACGACGACAACAACAACAGCAACAAAACTTATTAGTAAATACGGGCACCACTTCAAAGTGCAGAGTCCCAATCAATCTACCTTCAGGAGAAAGGGCAACGGGCTCCTTCTGCTTGTTATAAAGCCTGTGACATTAAAATCTGATGACGCTGGGCTTTCTACACATCACTTACACTGCAGTCCAGATTTATTTTGCTAACGCAAAGGTAGCAGGAGCCCTTTGTGCATTCAGAGGATTTGGCAGGACAATGTCTATGCTGTCAACTGATCCCGTGATGAAAAGCAACAGGTTTATGGTGGCTGAGAGTGTCGGACTGGGATCTGGAAGACCCGAGTTCGAATCCCTACTCTGCCACGGAAGCTTGCTGGGTGAACCTTGGGCTTGCCACACACTCACGGGGTTGTTGTGAGGATAAAACAGAGGAGACAAGAACTGTGTAAGCTGCTTTGAGTCCTCTTTGGGGAGAATGGCAGAATGCAGGGATAACTCTTTCTGTAGCCTGTCTGGGCAGTGTTTTCTTATTGCTCAGATTCAGAGAAAACCTGGATTTTGTGCCACGGGTCAATCACATTCTTTGGCATATTGATTCAAGGTAACTACCACTGCCTAGTTTTGTATACACAATCAGAATTGGCCTCGCGCAAATAATTACATCACTGAGATGCGGGACGTGACACAGCCGTCACTCTTCAGGCAGTCTGAGAATGTTACAGAACAACAGAGCCACACCCGTTGGTCCGATATGGGTACCAGTGTGGTGCAGCGGTTAGAGTCTCAGACTAGTAACTGGAAGACCCAGGTTCAAATCCCCACTTGTGCCATGGAAGCTGGCTGGGTGACCCTGGGCCAGTCACAGGGTTGTTGTGAAGATAAGACGGAGAGGGGAGACTGATGTCAGCTGCTCGGAGTCCCCCCTAGGGGGAAAGTAAAGGTAAAGGTTCCCTTGCTCAAAAGCCAGTCGAATCCGACTCTAGGGTTGCGGTGCTCATCTCCGTTTCAAAGCCAAAGAGCCAGCGCTGTCCAAAGACGTTTCCGTGGTCATGTGGCCAGCATGACTAAACACCAAGGCACACGGAACGCTGTTACTGTCAGAAGTCCTAACTTAGTCAGCAAACACCAGACCTTTTTGATGCAAGCAAGGTTAGCGTTTATTAAGCTGCAATAGATAGATCACTGAAACAGGTCTCTTGTTCAGAATGACTTGGTTACAGAAAGCAAGCGGTTATACAGGGGAAGGGGGTGAATGGGGACCCCCCTTCTTCCATACAATGAATAAACATGCGACTGGGAAATCGAAAGTTACTAAGCAAATGAATTCCCACCGCCCCCATTAACCACAGCTGCTACATCTATGCCAGCGATAGAGAAGCTCGCAACCCCGACTTGCCAAGGTCAGAACGTCCAGGCTGCAAGAGATAGGAAGAATAAAAGCCACATTCCATTCTCACACCCGAGGTGTAAATCAACAACTCCCCGGATTCCAACCTCCCGTCTGGTCCGCCACTAAGGCGCCAAAAGCCCACCTCCCTCCCGTCATCCATCATAGCCCACCTCCCACCCTTCCATCATGGCAGGGCTACCTGACATGCAGCCCCCTCGAAAATAATCCTACCCCTTTGGTTTGTGGGGGTACAATTTGTGAAAGGCTTTCACTAGCCGGGGGGCCAGAACATTTTCCGCCCGTACCCACTCCCGCTGCTCCGGCCCAAAGTCAATCCATTCAACCAGGTAAAACAAGCGATTGCGAGAGAGTTTAGAGTCCAGAATCTGCGAGACTTCGTAGTGAGGTTCCCCCCACCAGCAGCGGAGGTGGGGTGGGCCGTTGCGGTCGCCATTTGTTCCCTTCAGGCGCTGGGCGAAGAAGCCGCACATGAAAAACAGGATGCACAGACTTTAGGGATTTAGGCAATGCAAGTTCAACAGTTACATTGTTAATCACTCTCACAATCTCAAAAGGACCAACAAATTTCCAACCAAGTTTGCGGCTCGGCTGAATGCGGCGCAAATGTTGGGTAGACAAGTAAGCAAACTCTCCACACTTGGGAACCCAGGCTAGGTTACGTTTCTTATCGGCTTGGATTTTGTAGGCAGTCTTAGCCTCTTCCAGAGTCTCTGCTAACGAGCCCCACGCCTCTCGCAGACGTTTGCACCAGTCACCAGCATCTCCCGCCGGGAGGTCGGGAGAAGATAAAAATGGCAGAGGCGGGGCGTCATAACCATGAACCGCTTTAAATGGAGACATCCCCGTCGACGAGTGCTGAGTATTATTGTAACAAAACTCAGCCAAAGGTAAAAGAGAATGCCAATTGTCCTGCTGAAAATTAGAAAAACAGCGCAAGTATTGTTCCAGGGTCTGATTCACACGTTCAGTTTGTCCATCCGATTCAGGATGGTATGCACTACTCACACCCCTCTCCACGCCAAGCAGGGACATTAGTTCGCTCCAGAATTTGGAAACGAACTGAACCCCCTGTCGGAGATCACTTTAGCAGGTAAAGTGTGGAGCCTCACAACGTGTTGTAAGAACGCAGAAGCCAATTTTCTGGCCGAGGGGATGGTTGCAAAAGGAACAAAATGCGCCTGTTTAGTAAAGAGATCTACGATCACCCAAATAACAGTTTTCCCCCACTAGGGGGTAAATCCGTAATAAAGTCCATAGAGATCACTTCCCAGGGCCGAGCCGGCGTAGGGAGGGGTTGCAGGGCACCAGGGGTTTTCCAGGGCGAGGTTTACTCATTAAACAGGTTTGACAAGCAGAAGTGAAGAGTGACACATCTTTACGTAGCCCTGGCCACCAAAATTGTCGCTGTAAGAGCTGGAGAGATTTCACAAATCCTGTGTGTCCAGCTAGCTTGGATCCGTGCGCCCAACCCATCACCTCCCCCGGAGAGAACGGGGAACGAAGAGCTTGTCATTTTTAGTCCAGCAGCCATGCGTATCGCGGGATAGCCCTTCTTCCCCCTCCACTTCCTCCCTGTCCGCATCAGACATTGCAGTGGAAAAGCGTACCGCCCAGTCACTTGGAGGAGGGTCTGGCGGAGGTGGGGTACGTTTGGCCTGCCTCCTTGTGGTTACCGCTCCTCCCAACTGGGAAGGAGTGAATACAGAGTCACGGACCTCCTCCCTCTTGCTGTCGTGTTGGGGGAGGCGTGACAGAGCATCGGCCAGTGAATTTGATGTCCCCGGGAAATGGTGCAGTGTGAAATTAAACTTGGAGAAGAAATCTGCCCAGCGGAGCTGCTTGGCGTTCAAAGAACGGGGGGAGCGGAGCAGCTCGAGGTTCTTGTGGTCAGTCCAGACCTCGAATGGGACTCGCGCTCCCTCTAACCAATGGCGCCAAGTAGACAATGCCAAACGGATCGATCCTGCTTCTTTCTCCCAAATGGACCAATTCCGTTCAGTATCACTGAATTTCCTAGACACATAGGCAAGGGGGTGCAATTTACCGTCCTCCCCCTCCTGGAGGATCGCCCCCCCCATAGCGACGTCCGAGGCGTCAACCTGGACAATGAATTTTTTAAGTTCATTGGGGTGGGCCAACACCGGTTCTGAGGTGAAGAGGGTTTTCAACTTGTCAAAAGCCCGTTGGCACTCAGGTGACCATACTAGTTTAGCGCCCGGTCGAGTGCATTCGGGTGGCTTCCCTTTGGTTTTCAGTAAGTCTGTTAAGGGGAGAGCCACCTGGGCAAAGTTCGAGAGGAATGATCTATAAAAGTTCGCGAATCCGAGGAAACCTTGGAGTTGCCTCCGTGTTTTAGGAGGTTCCCACCCCACCACATCCTTGATTTTGTCAGGGTCCATCTCAATTCCCCTTTGAGATATGCGGTAGCCTAAGAAAGGGATCTCCGTTTTGTGAAATTCACACTTGGACAGCTTGGCAAATAGTTTATGCTTATGCAACGTTTGGAGTACTTCCCTCACCAGTTTCACATGAGATGTGCGGTCGGGGGAATACAAAAGAATGTCATCAAGGTAAACAAGGACCCCCTTGAACAGGTATTTGTGTAACACCTCGTTAATCAAATTCATGAAGACCCCAGGAGCCCCCTGAAGTCCGAACGGCATAACTAAGTATTCAAACTGGCCGAGAGGTGTGTTAAACGCCGTCTTAAACTCGTCCCCCTCCCGAATCCGGACTCGGAAATAGGCATCGCGGAGGTCAAGTTTTGAGAAAATTTTCCCTCCAGCGACTGCTGCCAACAAGTCTTTTATGAGGGGCATGGGGTAAGCGTTAGTGTTGGATACCGCATTCAAGCCCCGATAATCCGTGCAAAGCCGTAACCCTCCGTCCTTCTTTTTCCTAAAGAGCACGGGGGCTGCGAACGGGGAGGACGCTGGCCTTATGAAGCCCCTGCTGAGGTTTTTGTCAATGAATTTTCTCAGTTCTACCTTTTCCGAAGGGCTCATAGAATATAGTTTCCCTTTAGGTAGCTTTTGGTTGGGCAGAATCTCGATTGCACAATCAGAGTTTCTGTGGGGGGGAGTTCATCTGCTTCCTCCTCCCCAAAGACAGGGGCGAGGTCTCGGTATTCGGGGGGAATGCTTTCGAGTTCTGCATCGGCTACCCCAGCCGGCACCGAGAGTTTCCCCTCGATTATGGGTCCCCACTCTGTCTTCCAGACGTGGGACCGGCATTTCTCGGAGATGAAATCCACCTTTCCCTCCCCCATAGTACGTGAGGATCGTGATCAAAGAACCACGGACTTCCTAAAACCAGGGGAAACCGGGCGGACGGGGTAACTACAAACGATCTCTCTTCCCAGTGCTGCCCCAGTCCCACCCGCAATGGCACAGTCTCGTATTTGCAGGGTTCCTTCATTGTGGACCCATCCATTTGGGTAAAAATCAAGGGGTCTTTTAGTTTAAGGACTTTCGCCCCGAGTCCCGTCAGTAGGGTGGGGTTGATCAGGTCTCTCCCACACCCTGAGTCAATGAGAGCCCGTACTCTCACATGGGTCAAGAGACCCGGGTCCATTAAAGTCACTGTAAGGAAAAAGAGAGAGGGGTTTTTGCTCACCGGGAGTTGCGCCTGGGGTTGTGGGACCTGCTGTTCAGCGCTGTTCACAGCAGGTCCGCCTCGTTTCCCTGCGGCACGACCTCGCCATCGGAGGAGTCGGATGGCTCGCTGAGTGGTTTAGCTTGCAAAGCTTTCGCCCCCTTCGGTCTCGCCACCTGTTTTGGCGTGGAAGTGTCGAACTTCTTCCTTGTTCCCTTTTGCGCCCCAGTCGATGCAGGTGAGGTCGGGCAGTTCGCGGCGAAATGGCCTCCTTCTCCGCATTTGAGGCACAGACCTTGCTTCATCCGGAGTTCTCTTGTTCCGTCCTTCTGCTTTGGGTTCTGGATGGGAGCCTTCCCTCTCGCAGTCGGTGCGTTCCCTCGGGTTGCCATCGCTGCAGCATCGTCTAGTTTGATGGTCTTCAGCCGGTTTTCCATCGTGACTGCGGCCTGGATCCATCCGGTGAGGGTGTTCGGATCTTGGTTCAGGGTGACCTCACGGCGAACCTCCGGATTCAGCCCCCATTTGTAAAACTCCAGGAGATTACCTTCTCCTCGCAGCTTGGCGGCACATCTGCGGAACTCCGCGGTGTAATCTCTCACCGACCTCGCGCCCTGCTTGAGGCTCCGGATTGTTGCTTTTGCTGCTTTAGTTGAGTGCACGTCTTCAAATTGTTCTTTCATAGCCCACATGAAAGAATCAATCTCTCTCAGTTCGCGCCCATCGGCTTGGTGGAGCCCCACGTACCAGTCGGCTGCTGCTCCCTTCAGGTGAGCCGCTATGACGTCGACCATCCGCTCTTCCCTCTGGAACAGGTGGCCCCAAGTTTCGATGAACTTCTCGGCTCGCACCAGGAAGAACGGGAACTTCTCGGGGTCTCCGTCAAAATCCGCGTCCAGGAGCTCCGTAGGTTTAGGAGGCAGGAACCCCCAAGGACGAGGGGGTTGTTGCCCCGGCGGGCCCCGTGGCGCTGGCCCCGCTGGTTGATCCGGTGGTCCGGCTGGCACGTTCCCCGCTCCCTGGTCCGGTGCTGGGCGTTGATCTGGAGGGACTTGTGCCGGCGGCTCTTCCCGTCTCTGTCGTTCACGCTCCTCCCGAATGCCCTCCGCAATCATCTGTGGGATGCGAGCGAGGGACTCATCCAGGAAACGCATCAGGCGGTCTTGGCTTGGCTCCCCGCTCCATCTCCGCCTTACCACGACACTCTCTTGGGGCTCGGAGTCCCTGCCGGTGTCTTCCATGGGTTCTGCGGTGGCCAACTTGCGGACCGACCTCTCGGGGTGGCTCATCCCCATGGATGCTCTTGGGGTCCCGAACCACGCCTCGTGGGTCTCGGTCAGGGGTTTCACCCAGTCCCGTCTGCGTCCCGCTCGGTGGGTCACCCCTCCATAGGCTGCCCCATACGGATCGCCGTAGGGCCCTCCAAAGTCGTACTCCAAACCCCATTGTCCCGGCACGTATGTGTCAGGGGTTTCTTTGGGTACGCCTTTCCCAGGAGGCTTCTTGTCCTTTTCTTCTTCTTCAATCGGGAGAGTGTCTTCTTCTCCATCACTCATTTTGGAGTGGTGGGTTTAGGACCAGTCCCGAAAGTAAATGAAGATTCTGAACAAACTGTCAGAAGTCCTAACTTAGTCAGCAAACACCAGACCTTTTTGATGCAAGCAAGGTTAGCGTTTATTAAGCTGCAATAGATAGATCACTGAAACAGGTCTCTTGTTCAGAATGACTTGGTTACAGAAAGCAAGCGGTTATACAGGGGAAGGGGGTGAATGGGGACCCCCCCTTCTTCCATACAATGAATAAACATGCGACTGGGAAATCGAAAGTTACTAAGCAAATGAATTCCCACCGCCCCCATTAACCACAGCTGCTACATCTATGCCAGCGATAGAGAAGCTCGCAACCCCGACTTGCCAAGGTCAGAACGTCCAGGCTGCAAGAGATAGGAAGAATAAAAGCCACATTCCATTCTCACACCCGAGGTGTAAATCAACAACTCCCCGGATTCCAACCTCCCGTCTGGTCCGCCACTAAGGCGCCAAAAGCCCACCTCCCTCCCGTCATCCATCATAGCCCACCTCCCACCCTTCCATCATGGCAGGGCTACCTGACAGTTACCTTCCCACCGAAGTGGTACCTATTTATCTACTTGCAATTTCTTGCTTTCGAACTGCTAGGTTGGCAGGAGCTGGAACTAGAGACGGGAGCTCACTCCGTCATGCGGCACTCTCGGGTCTCGAACTGCTGAACTACTGACCTTCCACAGCCTGCAGTTCAGCATCTTAACCACTTGAGCCACCGCAGCTCCCCTAGGGGGAAAGCAGGATATAAATAGATTTAAAAAGACACAACTGTTGTGTCAAGAAACTGTCTCTCTTTCTCACACACCCTGTGCCTCCGCTTAATTCCTAAAGGGTAGAGTTGCCATAACGGAGGAGGGGTTTCCTCTGCTTTCGTGGGCCCCAATCCGCCACCAGCCAGTTGGCCAGCAGGGGAAGCCCTGCCCCCGAAGAGCCACATCATGCGGGGGATGCTCTAGCATTTGGCTGAAAACTCTATGGTGACCATAGAGTCTTTGGCCAAATGCTAGAGCATCCCTTTCACGATGATGTCACTCCTGGGTGAGGCCATTGTGGGGCATGCGTGAAGCATTCGCGCCAGAAGATCCAGGAACCCAAGCTGGTATCCAGGTAAGACTTGGCGACCCTACTACAGGAAGAAGTAGCAGCCATTCTCGAGGACTAGCACCACACCATCAGACGCTTCTGCCACAGTAAATCCTGCATTTAAAGTGCCACATGATGCCTTTTGGGCCCTCCTGCTTTTGGAAGCTCTGTTTCTTCTCCCAAGTTTATGGTACAAGCGGTGAGGGAAAGGCACTCTGCACAGGTCAACAATACCCACCAGGAGAAGTTTCAAGTGAAGGTATTTTAAGTTTCTCCCCTCTGCATCACACACCTGTTCCGTTGTTGGTAGCACCTCATTCTACCACAGCACTGGCTTTTTAAAGTGACAGACGCCTGTCCAAGGTACCCAGAGGCTGCACTGAATCCAGAATGTCTTTAAAGCATATAAGAATCAAGTCTGGGCAGCTTCCTAACAAGGATTTCTTATCTTCTTCAATGGAAGGTTCAATGTAAATGCTGCCATTAATCATTCTGGGACTGTACTTTTTGTTTCTTCCTGTTCATGCTGGCACCAGTTATCTCTCTGATTGTTTCAAGTGTCGTAACTGTTGCTTCTATTATTGGCTCAAGATCTATTAATCCCGTAGCGGGTGCCTGGATATTACTGTTTAATGACCCAAGCGTCTTCACAAGGCAGAGAATGACTTTGCTGTGCAAATGCATTCCATCTCGGCTGATCCTTTCCAAACCCGACAATAATGGCTGTAGTAATTTTGGGAGCATATCCAAGGACCGGTCTTTAGAAAGCCAGGGGGTTTCCCAGACCGGTCTACTTTCAGGCAGAGCATACTCTGTCTCTTTTCAGGTAATTACCAGCGCAGCCCTAAGTAGAGTTATGCCCTTCTAAATACTGCACTGGTTGTAAAGCAATAAATATGTCAAAATAAGACTGAGATTGACATATTTATTGGTGACAGATCCAGCTAGTCAGCCATGTTGGTCTGAAGCAGCAGAACAAATTTAGAGCCCAGGGGCACCTTTAAGACCAACAAAGGTTTATTCAAGGTATGAGTTTTCATGTGCAAGGCACACTTTTGAAGATTCCAATGTACTTGAAAAACTGTGCCTTGCACACAGAAAGCTCTTAGTTTGCATAAACCTTTGTTGGTGTTCAAGGTGGCACTGGACTCTATATTTATTGGTTTATAACTGTTGACCTTATAACCTACAAGCATGTGGCCCGGCTATAAGCATGGATGGCTTCAGGAGGGAATTAGATAAACATATGGAGCAGAGGTCTATCAGTGCATATTAGCCACATAGTATAGATAACACGCTGGGGCAGGTGATGCTCTGTATTCTTAGTGCTTGGGGGGGCTCAACAGTGGGAGGGCTTCTAGTGTCCTGGCCCCACTGCTGGACCTCCTGAGGGCACCTGGTATTTTTGGCCACTGTGTGACCCAGAGTGTTGGACTAGATGGGCCACTGGCCTGATCCAACATTGGCTTCTCTTATGTGCTTATGTAACCATAGCTTGTTATTTCCTTTGTCTTTGCATATCTTAAAACATCTTCAACATGCTACATGTTAATCTGCTGTTCAGCCCCTGTCTGTAGGTCTGAACCTTCCCTTCCATTCCAGGGTATTTGACAAAGTGTGCCTTGCACAGGAAAGCTCATGCCTTGAATAAACCTTTGTTGGTCTTAAAGGTGCCAGTGGACTCTAAATTTGCTCAGCTTCTTCAAAGTGTGCATGCACATGAAAGCTGAAACCCAGAATAAAACTCGGGAGGGTTTTAAGAGTTGCCACCAGACCAGACTTTGTTCTGCTGCAGTTGGTCAGTCCTGTTGGTCTGAAGCAGCAGAACAAATTTAGAGTCCAGAGGGGCACCTTTAAGACCAAAAAAGGTTTATTCGAGGTATGAGCTTCCGTGTACAAGTACATTCCAATGTACTTGAAAAAGTGGGCCTTGCACCCAAAAGCTCATACCTCGCATAAACCTTTGTTGGCCTTCAAGGTGCCCCACTGGACTCTACATTTATTGGTTTATAACTGTTGGCCTTATAACCGTAGCTTGTTATTTCGTTTGTCTTTGCATATCTTGAAACATCTTTATCATTCATGCTGCATGTTAATTTGCTGTTCAGCCCCCTGTCTGTGAGTCTGAACCTTCCCTTCCAGGGTATTTGACAAAGTGGGCCTTGCACATAAAAGCTCATGCCTTGGATAAAACCTCTGTTGGCCTTAAAGGTTCCCCAGGGGACTCTAAATCGGCTCCCCCTCTTCAAAGTGCGCACGCCCACGAAAAGCTGGACTTCAGAATGAAACTCGGAGCGCCTCAAAGCTGAAGCTTCATTCATACCGTCAGCCACGCCCACTTCTGCCGTCCGCCAGGCTCGGCCCCGCCCGCCGCCTCTTTGACGTCACGGCCCGCCTCCCGCGCGCTCTCCTCGCAACGCCCGGCGCCCCGCCCCTTTCCCCTCGGACCGCCCCGCCCTCCCCTCCTTCACTCACCGCGGGGACAAGCCGCTCGGCAGAGGGCGCTGCCGCAAGGCACGTCGGGCCGCAGGTAGTGCTCGCGCACCACCCGCACGGAGCGGCCCTGCAGGCCCCGCAGCTGCAGCACCTTCTCCGTCCGCTCCATCGAGGGGGATCCCGGCGGGAGAAATCAGGCCGCGGCCCAGGCGCCGTCTCGCGCCTCGTCCTCGACGCCGCCCGTCCTCTTCTCGGCGATAGGCTTCTGTGGGCGGGGCCAGCCCGAGCGGGGGCGGGGCCGGCCGAGCGGGAAAAACTCCCTGTGGTGGGAGGGGGGAGAAAGAGCGAGAAAAAGGGCGGGAAAAGGGATTGCGTTGATCATCCCATCCCCTCAGGACGACTCAGTCACAACTACCGGGTTTTTGTAACATATATTATTTATTTATTACTTCAACTTTTATCCCGCCCTCCCTGCAAAGGCAGGCTCAGGGCGGCTTACATAAAATTATTATTATGATTAATAATTGGGATTTATATCCCGCCCTCCCCGCCAAAGGGTTCAATAAACCAATAAAATAAGAAGAAGAGAAGAGATTGGATTCATACCCCGCCCTTCACTACCCAAGGGAGTCTCAGAGCCTCTCACAAACTCTGTTCCCTTCCCCACAGCAGACACCTTGTGAGGTAGGTGGGGCTGAGAGAGCTCTGACAGAAACGTTTCTTTTTCAAGGACAGCTGTGGCAGAGCTTGTGACTGACCCAAGTGTTGTACCTATTTGATTCCATGTCAAAAAAAAATGAAGTCAAATGAGGAGGAAGATCTGTGTTTTATTTCAATTAACAGGAAAACAGTTGGAGCAAATAGCCCATCCAAAATTGACTACTTTCTTCTCAGCATATCTGGGAGATAGGCGTCAATTAACAGGAAAGCAACTGGACCAAATAATTCATCAAAAAATTGACTACTTTCTTCTTTTTCTTCATCTTCTTCTTGAACATATTCTGAGCATATTCGGGAAATACATATTTTATACATGGACTGACATAAAAAAAAAATTCAAAAAGCATAATTGGTTACAAAAGACAGTGGTCATTTGAATAATAAGCCTCTGATTTGGCAGATGTAAAGAAACATATATCTTCCTCAAATCTATGTAAAACCTAAGTGTTTACTTAACCTAAATGATAATGGGCAAGGATTCTTCATATCCCAAACAAAAGTGTTAGTTGTTTTTGATATGAAACCAAAATCTTATCTGACCCAGACATTGCAAAGTTTTGCTCTTAAGAACTACAGAATCATGAACTTTTTATCTATGATGTTGTCAACTAACAATATCAGACCTACAAGAAGAAAGCCTTCTATATAACAGGCCTTTCTAACATCCTAATAAAAGATTACTTAAAAGAGAAATCCATAAAACCAAGAAAAAATATGAATATGAGCAATCAAGGAGAAAAAAACCTATACAAAAAAATCTTTATATTCCCATTCATACTACATAAGGTCACACCAGTAGGTGCGAGTGGAGGAGTGGGGAATCAAACCTGGTTCTTCCAGATTAGAGTCCACACTCCTAACCACTGCACTAAACTGGCTCAGTTGCTTGTGGGCTGCATAAGAACCCTGGATGGGTCGGTTCCGGCCCACAGGCTGTATGTTCGACACCCCTGACCTAGCCAATCTGGTACACCACCACCCATTATTCATTAGCACTGGGACAGTATACAGGGACAAAATGCACAGCTTATGTCATCTGGCAATAAAGAACAGAAGAAGAAGAGGAGATTGGATTTATACCCTGTCCTTCACTGCCCAAAGGAGTTTCAGAGCAGCCTACAAACTCCTTTCCCTTCCCCTCCCCGCAACAGGCACCCTGTGAGGGAGGTGGGGCTGAGAGAGCTCTTTCGAGGACTGTGACTGACCCAAGGTCACACCAGCAGCCACATGTGGAAGAAGAAGAGATTGGATTTATATCCCGTCCTTCACTACCCAAAGGAGTCTCAGAGCGGCTTACAAACTCCTTTTCCCTTCCCCCCTCACAACAGACACCCTGTGACTGGTAGGTGGGGCTGAGAGAGCTCTGACAGAAACTGCTCTTTTTCAAGAACAGCTCTTGTCAGAACTATGGCTTGCCCAAGGTCATCCAGCAGCTGCAAGTGGAGGAGTGGGGAATCAAACCCAGTTCTGCCAGATTAGAGTCCACACACTTAACCACTACACCAAAAATAACATACATCTCCATATAAAACACATAATAAACCATTTAAAACCATTAATCTATCTTCTTTTTCTATTAACAGTTTTTTTCCAATGGTTACAATCAACAACATACATTTTTTCAACTTTGAACAAACAGCATACAACATATTATTTTTCAGACACAAATCAAAAGTAAACCATTTTTTGGTATTGTGGATTATCAGGAAGAATATCATTATCCAACAGAAAACTTATAACAGGATACCAAATAGCTACAACTTTTTTGTGGTATCTACCAAGTGATGCATTAGACATTTTAAACGACATTTTATGCATGATGAAATTTTCCCACATTCGATTATACCATTGGGATAAAGTAGGAGGTTTCTTTTCAAACCACTTTGTTGCCACAAGAGAATGTGTGGCTGCTAACAAGTATGCGATTAATTCTTTTCTTCTGTCTTTTCTAGAATGGAGGACATCGTTCCAACAGAATCACATCAGGGGAACAAGGTAAGTCTACATCAGTGATTTCCTTAATTTTTTCTTTTTTTCTTATAAGCGCCCCTAGAGGCAATTTTTATTTTCATAACACACCGCAACACATAACAACGTATACATAACATACAAACATTAACAATAACAATCAAATCAAATAACAACATTAAACATTTACCGGGGGTATATAACCATTTCATTCTACTATCCAGCTTAACTGCCATGTCATTACAAAACTCTTACCTAAGTATCCTTAAATTCTACCTTAATTACTATTACTTCAGACTATCTATTCATTTTTCTTTTTGTTTCCATCAAACACAGTTCCATCCAGTTTTTCTGAGTCATACCATTCATAGAACCGCTGCCAAGTATTCTGAAAGGCTGAATCTTCATATCCTTTCAAAGTCAAAGACAATTTATCCATCTCTGCTGCCTCCAATATCTTCATTATATATTCTTGTTGTGACGGTACCTGGTTTGTTCTCCAATATTTTGCATATACAATCCTGGCTGCTGTTACCAGATATATTATTAAGTAACGATCATTTCTGGCTATATCTTGTGGCAGTATACCCAATAACATAGTTTCAGGCTTAAAAGGTATGGTTTGTCCTAAAAATTTTTGGACCTTTCTGTGAATCAAGATCTAGAATTTTTTAACAATGTCACATGTCCACCACATATGATAAAATGTGCCTGTCTTATTTCCACATTTCCAACATTTATTAGAACATTTCTCATCGTACTTCGCAATCCTGTCAGGCGTAATATACCATCTGTAAATCATTTTATACATATTTTCTCTATATGTTACTGCCCTAGTTATTTTAACATTTTTATTCCAGATCTGATTCCTAGCTCTATATTATAGCCAAAATTTTGTGCCCATTGAATCATATTATTCGTAACCACTTCATCTGCCATGAGATCCGTCAACAATAAAGCATACATTTTTTTTATAAACTTCTCCAGAGCATACAGTATTTTTTCCATATCAGAAAGGGATTTTTCAAAACCAATTTTTATATCTTTCGCAAACCTTGATTCGAATTGTGCTCTTTGCCACCATGTAACCTCTTCATCCATTTCAATCTCACCTTTTGCGTTAATTATATCTAAATATCTCTTTGGAGGATTCTCATTATATACCCTAGGAAAATTCATAGCCTCTAAGGGTACAACCAATTTAGATTTCTTAAACCATCTCTTTCAAATTATCTCCCATACTTTCATCAATGAATCTCGTATCCAATGCTATTTAAAGTTCTTATGAGACGCCACCTTATCATACCATAGAAATGTGTGCCATCCAGCTGAAAGGTCATGTCCTTCCAGGCTTAGTATTCTTCTATTATCTAACATAATCCATTCCTTAATCCACGCCAATGCTCCAGCTCTGTAATATAGCATCCAGTTGGGCAGACCAACCCTCCTCTTTCTGTTGAATCTTGTAAGGCTTTCAACCTAATTCTAGCCCTTTTCCCCTGCCATATAAATATAACAATGGTTTGTTCCGATTCTTTAAGAATTCCGTAGTTTTTCAATATTGGAATTGTTTGGAAGAGAAAAATCCATCTTGGTAGAATATTCATTTTGACCAGAGCCATTTGTCCCATCAATGAGATCTTTAGATTCTTCCTTTTGTCTAGGTCCTGTTTTGTCCTCTTCAGAAGCTCTTCATAGTTGTTCTCTTGTAACGAACTACATTTATTTGTCAGGTTTATCCCTAATTATTTAACCTTATTGCAAAGTTGATATCCAGAATCTTCTTGAAAAAGTTCTCTCTGTGTTTGCTTCATATTCTTGGTCAATACTTTAGTCTTGTTGACATTCACTTTTAATCATGCCACTTGACCATATTCTCTTAGAATTCTGTTCAACTCTTCAATTGACTGTCCTGGCTCTTCCAATATGAAGACTAAGTAATCTGCAAAGGCCAATAGTTTAAACTCCTCCTCTTGTAGTTTCAGGCCCTTCACCTTTGGGTTTCGCTTAACCTCTTCTGTCAATACCTCCAATGCACAGATATAAAGTAATGGTGATAGGGGAAGTGATTTCCTTAATTTTTTCTAAAGTAATCTTCCAAAATTGTTGCATTATGGGGCATAGCCACCAGCAATGTATAAAATCAACCTTATCACCACATTGTTTTGTGCATAAAGGACTTTGGCCCCGGTCACACGGAGCATTTGCTGCGAGGAAGCCACGATAGTCCGGCGGATTTTCCAGGCACGATCCCACCAGAACGTCTGGGAGGCGTAGCGTGCCCGTGGCCAACCTGTGGCAAGCCGCCAAAGCTGCGCAGTTAAAAAGTAGCACACTGAAGTAGCACACTGAATGTGCTAGCAAATGGTTTGCCACGGGCTGCCCATGGAACTGTTCAGTGTGATCGCTGGTCAGCGCACAGCTTTCCCCGGCTGTCCTCATTTATGCATATGCGCTGACTGATGAAACCAGGGTATGCCGCCATCACGTCTGATCGCGTTCTGGTGGGTCTAATTGCACCAGCACAAAGAGCCACGCCTCCCCCCCGTGTTATCTGGCCCGTGTGATTGGGGCCTTTATGACTGATTTATACGGTGAAATCTAATAGGTGGAGTATACCATCTCATAATAATTTTAGACATTTGAGTATTTATAGGAATAATTTTTGAATTTCTGCTATAACCATCCCATATTTGGTGCCAGTCTTCCTCTGTGATATCTATTTTTAAATCTTCTTTCCATTGTTTTTGATACAAGGTGTTTTTCTCTTCTTTACTAAAGCTTAACTGTTTATATAAAACCATTAATCTGTTGATGGCGGTGCAAATATGATAAAGTGCGTTTAAGAACACGTTCAGCGGTGCATCCACTTTAGGTGGCTTAAGCTAGGGATAAAATTGGCACAGGGTGTGGCCGGTTTTTTTTAAAAATTAAACTTTTTTAAAAATTTAAACTGTTTATTTACAATAGAAATAAAATACAGTGCCGTTAACTTGGTGAAGCGTGAATGAAAACAATTACAAAATGATCGTTAAGTTTGTGGTGAATCGAGGCTTGCCTGTTACCAGTTGTGTGCGGATTTTGAGCTTGTCATTCAAATAATGAAAATAAATAAATAAATAAATGGAGTCACAGACACACACAACAAACCTTTATTGGCATAACAATAAATGGAGTCCAAGCCAGTTTTAAAGATCTCTGCTTTTAGGACACGTCTTTTCATTTCTTGTTTTTATTCTTCTTCTTAGCTGAAAATTGCCTCATGGGAACTACAAACTAAATAAAATTGCCGAGAGCCTGAGAGGGGATGCTAGGCAGTGTTCCCTCTTAGCTGAGTTAGTGTGAGCTAGCTCACAGTTGTTTAGCCTCCGGCTCACACATTTTTGTTTTAGCTCAGGGAGGAGGGCTCCAGAGCAAACTGATTTATGCAGTAGCCAAATCGCTTGCTCACAGCTTTAAGGCCAGTAGCTCACAAAGTAGAATTTTTGCTCACAAGACTCCACAGCTTAGAGGGAGCATTGGTGGTAGGTATGATTTTGACATAAGTGCACAGACTCTAATCTGGGAGAACTGGGTTTGATTCCCCCACATGCAGCTGCTGGTGTGACCTTGGGTCAAAGCTGAAAAAAGGGGAAAAGGGAAGGGGAAACTCAACCCAAAATAACACTGCGAACCAAGGGGGCCAAGCTGACTAATATAATATAAACATACAAATTTATTAAGGTGTACATTTTTTCAGTGTCAGATGTATAAAGACATACAAATGCTCATACAAAAGATGGGTCAACACTAAACAACTGAAGACCAAACGCGTTTCGGGCCTCGGCCCCAAAGGGCCTTCCTCAGTGGTCACTAATACAGATATATCATTGACACACATTCATAGACATATACATATATACATATATCAACCCAGGTGTTGTCGCCTGAAATTATAAGGGGGGGAAAAAGACAAATTATTTTATATTCTCGAATTATATGCCAAATTTTAATTAAAAATTACTTCTTACAAAAGTAGTGTTACCTTATATGTTTATACAGCTATTACTGAAATTTAGTACTGGGCCATAAGTATATCTGTTGCAGTCTCACCAGTACTTCTACATTAAAGAAAAAGTAATAAAGTTATAAATTTGCTATAATTACATCCATTAGTATCTTAAATTTAGTAAAATTTAAATACAAAATAAATTAGTCAACCAACCTGGTAATCAGAATTCTGTAGTTATGAATATGTGCCACTCAATCAAAGCAAAGATACTGTTACACGCTGCTACAATGGCTACCATATATATAACACTAGGGGTGATGCAATCACCAATTGACATTGCACACTGCCCATAAGGAGACATACAGGATGGGAAGGAATATGAAGTCAAGGGAAATACAGAGCACCTGGTTATGAGGGAGGGGGGGAAGGTGGGAAAACAGAATAAGAGTTATCACAGACAGCCCTTGAAAGAGCTCTCTCAGCCCCACCTTCCTCCCAGGCTATCTGTTGTGGGGAGGGAAAGAGTTTGTAAGCCACTCTGAGACTCCGAGTGAAGGATGGGATATAAATCCAATCTTTTTCTCTTCTCAGGGGGGTTGATTGCTGACAGGCCGACCTATTGCCTTCATCTGTTGAAAATCCCTGTAAGACCATCTTCCTTCTGATGACCCAAGACCCCAGGGTTTAAAAATACACATTGAAACAAAGTTAATTATTTTATTTATATCCCGCCTCATAGATGAAGATGGTCATAAGAACATAAGAGAAGCCAATGTTGAATCAGGCCAATGGCCCATCTAGTCCAACACTCTGTCACACAGCGGCCAAAATATACCAGGTGCCATCAGGAGGTCCAGCAGTGGGGCCAGGACACTAGAAGCCCTCCCACTGCAGCCCCCTCCAGCACCAAGAATACAATGCATCACCTGCCCGAGACTGAGAATTCCAATCTATACCCTGTGGCTAATAGCCGTAGTGCTAGGCTATCTATAGCAGCAGGAAAGCCTAACAAAACCCAAAAGGCTAACAAAATTTGGGGTGGGGGAGGAACTTTTTGACTCACTGGCTCACTTCCTCAGGTGCGGCTAGAATGGGATTCCATCTGTCCTTCTCTCACAAGGCTGATGGATTTCCGTTCTGTCTGGAGAAATGGATCAAGATGGGTAGCTGTGTCTGTCTGCAGAAGCAGAAAAGAACCAGAGTCCAGGAGCACCTTACAGTCTTAACAAAATTTGGGGCAGGGGAGGTGCTTTTGTAAGTCACTGGTTCACTTCTTCACAGCTAGAATGTGTCTGTCCTTATATCAAAAGGGTGATGGATTTCCAGTCTGCACGGCTAAATGCAGCGCCTCCCATGGAGACGGATCAAGACAGGTTGGCCCTGTTAGTCTGTCTGGAGCAGGAGAAAAGAGCCAGCGTCCAGGAGCACCTTAAAGGCTGACAGCATTCGAGGCAGGTGAGGAGCTTTCGGGAGACACTGTTCACTTCTTCACAGCTAGAATGTGTCTGTCCTTATATCACAAGAGTGATGGATTTCCAGTCTGCACGGCTAAATTCAGAGCTTCCCATGGAGATGGATCAAGACGGGTTGGCCCTGTTAGTCTCTCTGGAGCAGGAGAAAAGAGCCAGCGTCCAGGAGCACCTTAAAGGCTGACACCATTCGGGGCAGGGGAGGAGCTTTCGGGAGACACTGTTCACTTCTTCACAGCTAGAATGTGTCTTTCCATATATCACAAGGGTGATGGATTTCCAGTCTGCACGGCTAAATGCAGCACCTCCCATGGAGATGGATCAAGACGGGTTGGCCCCGTTAGTCTGTCTGGAGCGGGAGAAAAGAGCCAGCGTCCAGGAGAACCTTAAAGGCTGACACCATTCGGGGAAGGGGAGGAGCTTTCGGGAGACACTGTTCACTTCTTCACAGCTAGAATGTGTCTATCCTTATATCACAAGGGTGATGGATTTCCAGTATGCACGGCTATATGCAGCGCCTCCCATAGAGATGGATCAAGACGGGTTGGCCCTGTTAGTTTATCTGGAGCAGGAGAAAAGAGCCAGCGTCCAGGAGCACCTTAAAGGCTTACACCATTCGGGGCAGGGGAGGAGCTTTCGGGAGACACTGCTCACTTCTTCACAGGTAGAATGTGTCTGTCCTTATATCACAAGGGTGGTGGATTTCCAGTCTGCACGGCTAAATGCAGCGCCTCCCATGGAGATGGATCAAGACGGGTTGGCCCTGTTAGTCTGTCTGGAGCAGGAGAAAAGAGCCAGCGTCCTGGAGCACCTTAAAGGCTTACACCATTCGGGGCAGGGGAGGAGATTTCGGGAAACACTGCTCACTTCTTCACAGCTAGAATGTGTCTGTCCTTATATCAAAAGGGTGATGGATTTCCAGTCTGCACGGCTAAATACAGCGCCTCCGATGGAGATGGATCAAGACGCGTTGGCTCTGTTAGTCTGTCTGGTGCAGGAGAAAAGAGACAGCGTCCAGGAGCACCTTAAAGGCTGACAGCATTCGGGTTAGTGGAGGAACTTTCGGAAGACACTGCTCACTTCTTCACAGCTAGAATGTGTCTGTCCTTATATCACAAGGGTGATGGATTTCCAGTCTGCACGGCTAAATGCAGCGCCTCCCATGGAGATGGATCAAGATGGGTTTGCCTTGTTAGTCTATCTGGAACAGGAGAAAAGAGGCAGCGTCCTGGAGCACCTTAAAGGCTTACACCATTCGGGGCAGGCGAGGAGCTTTCGCGAGACACTGTTCACTTCTTCACAGCTAGAATGTGTCTGTCCTTATATCACAAGGGTGATGGATTTC
This sequence comes from Gekko gecko, assembly GCA_029375565.1. NCBI lineage: Eukaryota > Metazoa > Chordata > Lepidosauria > Squamata > Gekkonidae > Gekko > Gekko gecko. Next base: position 16,554,486 of record JAPDNY010000017.1, read on the forward strand.
CAGTCTGCACGGCTAAATGCAGCGACTCCCATGGAGATGGATGAAGATGGGTTTGCCCTGTTAGTCTGTCTGGAGCAGGAGAAAAGAGCCAGCGTCCTGGAGCACCTTAAAGGCTTACACCATTCGGGGCAGGGGAGGAGCTTTCGGGAGACACTGCTCACTTCTTCACAGCTAGAATGTGTCTGTCCTTATATCACAAGGGTGATGGATTTCCACTCTGCACGGCTAAATACAGCGCCTCCGATGGAGATGGATCAAGAAGCGTTGGCCCTGTTACTCTGTCTGGTGCAGGAGAAAAGAACCAGCATCCAGGAGCACCTTAAAGGCTGACAGCATTCGGGGCAGTGGAGGAGCTTTCGGAAGACACTGCTCACTTCTTCACAGCTAGAATGTGTCTGTCCTTATATCACAAGGGTGATGGATTTCCAGTCTGCACGGCTAAATGCAGCGTCTCCCATGGAGATGGATCAAGATGGTTTTGCCGTGTTAGTCTATCTGGAGGAGGAGAAAAGAGGCAGCGTCCTGGAGCACCTTAAAGGCTGACACCATTCGGGGCAGGGGAGGAGCTTTCTGGAGACACTGCTCACTTCTTCACAGCTAGAATGTGTCTGTCCTTATATCTCAAGGGTGATGGATTTCCAGTCTGCACGGCTAAATACAGTGCCTCCCATAGAGATGGATCAAGATGGGTTTGCCCTGTTAGTCTGTCTGGAGCAGGAGAAAAGAGCCAGCGTCCAGGAGCACCTTAAAGGCTGACACCATTCGTGGCAGGGGTGGAGCTTTCGGGAGACACTGCTCACTTCTTCACAGCTAGAATGTGTCTGTCCTTATATCACAATGGTGATGGATTTCCAGTCTGCACGGCTAAATACAGCGCCTCCCATGGAGATGGATCAAGACGGGTTTGCCCTGTTAGTCTGTCTGGAGCAGGAGAAAAGAGCCAGCGTCCAGGAGCACCTTAAAGGCTTACACCATTCGGGGCAGGGGAGGAGATTTCGGGAGACACTGTTCACTTCTTCACAGCTAGAATGTGTCTGTCCTTATATCACAAGGGTGATGGATTTCCAGTCCGCACGGCTAAATGCAGCGCCTCCAATGGAGATGGATCAAGACGGGTTTGCCCTGTTAGTCTGTCTGGAGCAGGAGAAAAGAGCCAGCGTCCTGGAGCACCTTAAAGGCTTACACCATTCGGGGCAGGGGAGGAGCTTTCGGGAGACACTGCTCACTTCTTCACAGCTAGAATGTGTCTTTCCTTAGATCACAAGGGTGATGGATTTCCACTTTCACGGCTAAGTGCAGCGCCTCCCATGGAGATGGATCAAGATGGGTTTGCTCTGTTAGTCTATCTGGAGCAAGAGAAAATTGGCAGCGTCCTGGAGTACCTTAAAGGCTTACACCATTCAGGGCAGGGGAGGAGCTTTCGGGAGACACTGCTCACTTCATCACAGGTAGAATGTGTCTGTCCTTATATCACAAGGGTGATGGATTTTCAGTCTGCACGGCTAAATGCAGCGCCTGTCATGGAGATGGATCAAGATGGGTTTGCCCTGTTAGTCTATCTGCAGCAGGAGAAAAGAGCCAGCGTCCTGGAGCACCTTGAAGGCAGACAGCATTCGGGACAGGGGAGGAGCTTTCAGGAGACACTGCTCACTTCTTCACTGCTAGAATGTGTCTTTCCTTAGATCACAAGGGTGATGGATTTCCACTTTCACGGCTAAATGCAGCGCCCCCCATGGAGATGGATCAAGACGGGTTGACCCTGTTAGTCTGTCTGGAGCGGGAGAAAAGAGCCAGCGTCCAGGAGCACCTTAAAGGTTGACAGCATTCGGAGCAGGAGAGGAGATTTCAGGAGACACTGCTCACTTCTTCACAGCTAGAATGTGTCTGTCCTTATATCACAAGGGTGATGGATTTCCAGTCTGCACGGCTAAATGCAGCGCCTCCCATAGAGATGGATCAAGACGGGTTTGCCTTGTTAGTCTATCTGGAGCAGGAGAAAAGAGGCAGCGTCCTGGAGCACCTTAAAAGCTTACACCATTCGGGGCAGGGGAGAAGTTTTCGGGAGACACTGTTCACTTCTTCACAGCTATAATGTGTCTGTCCTTATATCACAAGGGTGATGGATTTCCAGTTTGGACGGCTAAATGCAGCGCCTCCCATGGAGATGGATCAAGACGGGTTTGCCCTGTTAGTCTATCTGGAGCAGGAGAAAAGAGCCAGCGTCCGGGAACACCTTAAAGGCTTACACCATTCGGGGCAGGGGAGGAGCTTTCGGGAGACACTGCTCACTTCTTCACAGCTAGAATGTGTCTGCCCTTATTTCACAAGGGTGATGGATTTCCAGTCTGCACGGCTAAATGCAGCGCCTCCCATGGAGATGGATCAAGACGGGATTGCCCTGTTAGTCTATCTGGAGCAGGAGAAAAGAGCCAGCGTCCAGGAGCACCTTAAAGGCTTACACCATTCGGGGCAGGGGAGGAGCTTTCTGGAGACACTGCTCACTTCTTCACAGCTAGAATGTGTCTGTCCTTATATCTCAAGGGTGATGGATTTCCAGTCTGCACGGCTAAATACAGTGCCTCCGATAGAGATTGATCAAGATGGGTTTGCCCTGTTAGTCTGTCTGGAGCAGGAGAAAAGAGCCAGAGTCCAGGAGCACCTTTAAGGCTGACACCATTCGTGGCAGGGGTGGAGCTTTCGGGAGACACTGCTCACTTCTTCACAGCTAGAATGTGTCTGTCCTTATATCTCAAGGGTGATGGATTTCCAGTCTGAACGGCTATATGCAGCGCCTCCCATGGAGATGGATCAAGACCGGTTGGCCCTGTTAGTTTATCTGGAGCAGGAGAAAAGAGCCAGCGTCCTGGAGCACCTTAAAGGCTGACACCATTCGGGGCAGGGGAGGAGCTTTCGGGAAACACTGCTCACTTCTTCACAGCTAGAATGTGTCTGTCCTTATATCACAAGGGTGATGGATTTCCAGTCTGCACGGCTAAATGCAGCGCCTCCCATGGAGATGGATCAAGATGGGTTTGCCCTGTTAGTCTGTCTGGAGCAGGAGAAAAGAGCCAGCGTCCAGGAGCACCTTAAAGGCTGACACCATTCGTGGCAGGGGTGGAGCTTTCGGGAGACACTGCTCACTTCTTCACAGCTAGAATGTGTCTGTCCTTATATCTCAAGGGTGATGGATTTCCAGTCTGAACGGCTATATGCAGCGCCTCCCATGGAGATGGATCAAGACGGGTTGGTCCTGTTAGTTTATCTGGAGCAGGAGAAAAGAGCCAGCGTCCTGGAGCACCTTAAAGGCTTACACCATTCGGGGCAGGGGAGGAGCTTTCGGGAAACACTGCTCACTTCTTCACAGCTAGAATGTGTCTGTCCTTATATCACAAGGGTGATGGATATCCAGTCTGCACGGCTAAATGCAGCGCCTCCCATGGAGATGGATCAAGACGGGTTTGCCCTGTTAGTCTGTCTGGAGCAGGAGAAAAGAGCCAGCGTCCTGGAGCACCTTAAAGGCTGACACCATTCGGGGCAGGGGAGGAGCTTTCGGGAGACACTGCTCACTTCTTAACAGCTATAATGTGTCTGTCTTTATATCAAAAGGGTGATGGATTTCCAGTCTGCACGGCTAAATACAGCGCCTCCGATGGAGATGGATCAAGACGCGTTGGCCCTGTTAGTCTGTCTGGTGCAGGAGAAAAGAGACAGTGTCCAGGAGCACCTTAAAGGTTGACAGCATTCGGTGCAGTGGAGGAGCTTTCGGAAGACACTGCTCACTTCTTCAAAGCTAGAATGTGTCTGTCCTTATATCACAAGGGTGGTCGATTTCCAGTCTGCACGGCTAAATGCAGCGCCTCCCATGGAGATGGATCAAGACAGGTTGCCCCTCTTAGTCTGTCTGGAGCAGGAGAAAAGAGCCAGCGTCCTGGAGCACCTTAAAGGCTGGCACCATTCGGGGCAGGGGAGGAGCTTTCGGGAAACACTGCTCACTTCTTCACAGCTAGAATGTGTCTGTCCTTATATCTCAAAGGTGATGGATTTCCAGTCTGCACGGCTAAATACAGTGCCTCCGATAGAGATTGATCAAGATGGGTTTGCCCTGTTAGTCTGTCTGGAGCAGGAGAAAAGAGCCAGAGTCCAGGAGCACCTTAAAGGCTGACACCATTCGTGGCAGGGGTGGAGCTTTCGGGAGACACTGCTCACTTCTTCACAGCTAGAATGTGTCTGTCCTTATATCTCAAGGGTGATGGATTTCCAGTCTGAACGGCTATATGCAGCGCCTCCCATGGAGATGGATGAAGACGGGTTGGCCCTGTTAGTTTATCTGGAGCAGGAGAAAAGAGCCAGCGTCCTGGAGCACCTTAAAGGCTGACACCATTCGGGGCAGGGGAGGAGCTTTCGGGAAACACTGCTCACTTCTTCACAGCTAGAATGTGTCTGTCCTTATATCACAAGGGTGATGGATTTCCAGTCTGCACGGCTAAATGCAGCGCCTCCCATGGAGATGGATCAAGATGGGTTTGCCCTGTTAGTCTGTCTGGAGCAGGAGAAAAGAGCCAGCGTCCAGGAACACCGTAAAGGCTGACAGTATTCGGGGCAGGGGAGGAGCTTTCGGGAGACACTGCTCACTTCATCACAGGTAGAATGTGTCTGTCCTTATATCACAAGGGTGATGGATTTCCACTTTCACGGGTAAGTGCAGCGCCTCCCATGGAGATGGATCAAGATGGGTTTGCTCTGTTAGTCTATCTGGAGCAAGAGAAAATTGGCAGCGTCCTGGAGTACCTTAAAGGCTTACACCATTCAGGGCAGGGGAGGAGCTTTCGGGAGACACTGCTCACTTCATCACAGGTAGAATGTGTCTGTCCTTATATCACAAGGGTGATGGATTTTCAGTCTGCACGGCTAAATGCAGCGCCTCTCATGGAGATGGATCAAGATGGGTTTGCCCTGTTAGTCTATCTGCAGCAGGAGAAAAGAGCCAGCGTCCTGGAGCACCTTGAAGGCAGACAGCATTCGGGGCAGGGGAGGAGCTTTCAGGAGACACTGCTCACTTCTTCACTGCTAGAATGTGTCTTTCCTTAGATCACAAGGGTGATGGATTTCCACTTTCACGGCTAAATGCAGCGCCCCCCATGGAGATGGATCAAGACGGGTTTGCCTTGTTAGTCTATCTGGAGCAGGAGAAAAGAGACAGTGTCCAGGAGCACCTTTAAGGTTGATAGCATTCGGTGCAGTGGAGGAGCTTTCGGAAGACACTGCTCACTTCTTCACAGCTAGGCTGTGTCTGTCCTTATATCACAAGGGTGGTCGATTTCCAGTCTGCACGGCTAAATGCAGCGCCTCCCATGGAGATGGATCAAGACGGGTTGGCCCTGTTAGTCTGTCTGGAGCAGGAGAAAAGAGCCAGCGTCCTGGAGCACCTTAAAGGCTGGCACCATTAGGGGCAGGGGAGGAGCTTTCGGGAGACACTGTTCACTTCTTAACAGCTAGAATGTGTCTGTCCTTATATCACAAGGGTGATGGATTTCCACTCTGCACGGCTATATGCAGCGCCTCCCATAGAGATGGGTCAAGACGGGTTTGCCCTGTTTGTTTATCTGGAGCAGGAGAAAAGAGCCAGCGTCCAGGAGCACCTTAAAGGCTGGCACCATTCGGGGAAGGGGAGGAGCTTTCGGGAAACACTGCTCACTTCTTAACAGCTGGAATGTGTCTGTCCTTATATCACAAGGGTGATGGATTTCCACTCTGCACGGCTAAATACAGCGCCTCCGATGGAGATGGATCAAGAAGCGTTGGCCCTGTTAATCTGTCTGGTGCAGGAGAAAAGAACCAGCATCCAGGAGCACCTTAAAGGCTGACAGCATTCGGGGCAGTGGAGGAGCTTTCGGAAGACACTGCTCACTTCTTCACAGCTAGAATGTGTCTGTCCTTATATCACAAGGGTGATGGATTTCCAGTCTGCACGGCTAAATGCAGCGCCTCCCATGGAGATGGATCAAGATGGTTTTGCCGTGTTAGTCTATCTGGAGCAGGAGAAAAGAGGCAGCGTCCTGGAGCACCTTAAAGGCTGACACCATTCGGGGCAGGGGAGGAGCTTTCTGGAGACACTGCTCACTTCTTCACAGCTAGAATGTGTCTGTCCTTAGATCACAAGGGTGATGGATTTCCACTTTCACGGCTAAATGCAGCGCCCCCCATGGGGATGGATCAAGACGGGTTGGCCCTGTTAGTCTGTCTGGAGCAGGAGAAAAGAGCCAGCGTCCTGGAGCACCTTGAAGGCAGACAGCATTCGGGGCAGGGGAGGAGCTTTCAGGAGACACTGCTCACTTCTTCACTGCTAGAATGTGTCTTTCCTTAGATCACAAGGGTGATGGATTTCCACTTTCACGGCTAAATGCAGCGCCCCCCCATGGGGATGGATCAAGACGGGTTGGCCCTGTTAGTCTGTCTGGTGCGGGAGAAAAGAGCCAGCGTCCAGGAGCACCTTAAAGGTTGACAGCATTCGGAGCAGGAGAGGAGCTTTCAGGAGACACTGCTCACTTCTTCACAGCTAGAATGTGTCTGTCCTTATATCACAAGGGTGATGGATTTCCAGTCTGCACGGCTAAATGCAGCGCCTCTCATGGAGATGGATCAAGACGGGTTGCCCCTGTTAGTCTGTCTGGAGCAGGAGAAAAGAGCCAGCGTCCTGGAGCACCTTAAAGGCTGGCACCATTCGGGGCAGGGGAGGAGCTTTCGGGAAACACTGCTCACTTCTTCACAGCTAGAATGTGTCTGTCCTTATATCACAAGGGTGATGGATTTCCACTCTGCATGGCTATATGCAGCGCCTCCCATAGAGATGGGTCAAGACGGGTTTGCCCTGTTAGTTTATCTGGAGCAGGAGAAAAGAGCCAGCGTCCAGGAGCACCTTAAAGGCTTACACCATTCGGGGCAGGGAAGGAGCTTTCGGGAAACACTGCTCACTTCTTAACAGCTGGAATGTGTCTGTCCTTATATCACATGGGTGATGGATTTCCAGTCTGCACGGCTAAATGCAGCGCCTCCCATGGAGATGGATCAAGACGGGTTGGCCCTGTTAGTCTGTCTGGAGCAGGAGAATAGAGCCAGCGCCCAGGAGCACCTTAAAGGCTGACAGCATTCGTTGCAGGGGAGGAGCTTTCGGGAGACACTGCTCACTTCTTCACAGCTATAATGTGTCTGTCCTTATATCAAAAGGGTCATGGATTTCCAGTCTGCACGGCTAAATACAGCGCCTCCGATGGAGATGGATGAAGACGCGTTGGCCCTGTTAGTCTGTCCGGTGCAGGAGAAAAGAGACAGTGTCCAGGAGCACCTTAAAGGTTGACAGCATTCGGGGCAGTGGAGGAGCTTTCGGAAGACACTGCTCACTTCTTCAAAGCTAGAATGTATCTGTCCTTATATCACAAGGGTGGTCGATTTCCAGTCTGCACGGCTAAATGCAGCGCCTCCCATGGAGATGGATAAAGACGGGTTGGCCCTGTTAGTCTGTCTGGAGCAGGAGAAAAGAGCCAGCGTCCTGGAGCACCTTAAAGGCTTACACCATTCGGGGCAGGGGAGGAGCTTTCGGGAGACACTGCTCACTTCTTCACAGCTAGAATGTGTCTGTCCTTATATCACAAGGGTGATGGATTTTCACTCTGCACGGCTAAATACCGTGCCTCCCATAGAGATGGATCAAGACGGGTTTGCCCTGTTAGTCTGTCTTGAGCAGGAGAAAAGAGCCAGCGTCCAGGAGCACCTTAAAGGCTGACACCATTCGTGGCAGGGGTGGAGCTTTCGGGAGACACTGCTCACTTCTTCACAGCTAGAATGTGTCTGTCCTTATATCTCAAGGGTGATGGATTTCCAGTCTGCACGGCTAAATGCAGCGCCTCCCATGGAGATGGATCAAGATGGGTTTGCCCTGTTAGTCTGTCTGGAGCAGGAGAAAAGAGCCAGCGTCCAGGAGCACCTTAAAGGCTGACACCATTCGTGGCAGGGGTGGAGCTTTCGGGAGACACTGCTCACTTCTTCACAGCTAGAATGTGTTTGTCCTTATATCACAATGGTGATGGATTTCCAGTCTGCACGGCTAAATGCAGCGCCTCCCATGGAGATGGATCAAGACGGGTTTGCCCTGTTAGTCTATCTGGAGCAGGAGAAAAGAGCCAGCGTCCTGGAGCACCTTAAAGGCTTACACCATTCGGGGCAGGGGAGGAGAATTCGGGAGACACTGTTCACTTCTTCACAGCTAGAATGTGTCTGTCCTTATATCACAAGGGTGATGGATTTCCAGTCCGCACGGCTTAATGCAGCGCCTCCAATGGAGATGGATCAAGACGGGTTTGCCCTGTTAGTCTGTCTGGAGCAGGAGAAAAGAGCCAGCGTCCAGGAACACCTTAAAGGCTTACACCATTCGGGGCAGGGGAGGAGCTTTCGGGAGACACTGTTCACTTCTTCACAGCTAGAATGTGTCTGTCCTTATATCACAAGGGTGATGGATTTCCAGTCCGCACGGCTAAATGCAGCGCCTCCAATGGAGATGGATCAAGACGGGTTTGCCCTGTTAGTCTGTCTGGAGCAGGAGAAAAGAGCCAGCGTCCAGGAACACCATAAAGGCTTACACCATTCGGGGCAGGGGAGGAGCTTTCGGGAGACACTGCTCACTTCATCACAGGTAGAATGTGTCTGTCCTTATATCACAAGGGTGATGGATTTCCACTTTCACGGCTAAGTGCAGCGCCTCCCATGGAGATGGATCAAGATGGGTTTGCTCTGTTAGTCTATCTGGAGCAAGAGAAAATTGGCAGCGTCCTGGAGCACCTTGAAGGCTGACAGCATTCGGGGCAGGGGAGGAGCTTTCGGGAGACACTGCTCACTTCTTCACAGCTAGAATGTGTCTGTCCTTATATCTCAAGGGTGATGGATTTCCAGTCTGCACGGCTAAATGCAGCGCCTCCCATGGAGATGGATCAAGACGGGTTGGCCCTGTTAGTCTGTCTGGATCGGGAGAAAAGAGCCAGCGTCCAGGAGCACCTTAAAGGCTGACAGCTTTCGGAGCAGGGGAGGAGCTTTCAAGAGACACTGCTCACTTCTTCACAGCTAGAATGTGTCTGTCCTAATATCACAAGGGTGATGGATTTCCAGTCTGCACGGCTAAATGTAGCACCTCCCATGGAGATGGATCAAGACGGGTTTGCCTTGTTAGTCTATCTGGAGCAGGAGAAAAGAGAAAGTGTCCAGGAGCAACTTTAAGGTTGGGAGCATTCGGTGCAGTGGAGGAGCTTTCGGAAGACACTGCTCACTTCTTCACAGCTAGAATGTGTCTGTCCTTATATCTCAAGGGTGATGGATTTCCAGTCTGCACGGCTAAATGCAGCGCCTCCCATGGAGATGGATCAAGACGGGTTGGCCCTGTTAGTCTGTCTGGAGCAGGAGAAAAGAGCCAGCGTCCTGGAGCACCTTAAAGGCTGGCACCATTCGGGGCAGGGGAGGAGCTTTCGGGAGACACTGTTCACTTCTTCAGAGCTAGAATGTGTCTGTCCTTATATCACAAGGGTGATGGATTTCCAGTCTGCACGGCTATATGCAGCGCCTCCCATAGAGATGGGTCAAGACGGGTTTGCCCTGTTAGTTTATCTGGAGCAGGAGAAAAGAGCCAGCGTCCAGGAGCACCTTAAAGGCTGACACCATTCGGGGAAGGGGAGGAGCTTTCAGGAGACACTGCTCACTTCTTCACAGCTAGAATGTGTCTGTCCTTATATCTCAAGGGTGATGGATTTCCAGTCTGCACGGCTAAATGCAGCGCCTCCCATGGAGATGGATCAAGATGGGTTTGCCCTGTTAGTCTGTCTGGAGCAGGAGAGAAGAGCCAGCGTCCAGGAGCACCTTAAAGGCTGACACCATTCGTGGCAGGGGTGGAGCTTTCGGGAGACACTGCTCACTTCTTCACAGCTAGAATGTGTCTGTCCTTATATCACAATGGTGATGGATTTCTAGTCTGCACGGCTAAATGCAGCGCCTCCCATGGAGATGGATCAAGACGGGTTTGCCCTGTTAGTCTATCTGGAGCAGGAGAAAAGAGCCAGCGTCCTGGAGCACCTTAAAGGCTTACACCATTCGGGGCAGGGGAGGAGATTTCGGGAGACACTGTTCACTTCTTCACAGCTAGAATGTGTCTGTCCTTATATCACAAGGGTGATGGATTTCCAGTCCGCACGGCTTAATGCAGCGCCTCCAATGGAGATGGATCAAGACGGGTTTGCCCTGTTAGTCTGTCTGGAGCAGGAGAAAAGAGCCAGCGTCCAGGAACACCTTAAAGGCTTACACCATTCGGGGCAGGGGAGGAGCTTTCGGGAGACACTGTTCACTTCTTCACAGCTAGAATGTGTCTGTCCTTATATCACAAGGGTGATGGATTTCCAGTCCGCACGGCTAAATGCAGCGCCTCCAATGGAGATGGATCAAGACGGGTTTGCCCTGTTAGTCTGTCTGGAGCAGGAGAAAAGAGCCAGCGTCCAGGAACACCATAAAGGCTTACACCATTCGGGGCAGGGGAGGAGCTTTTGGGAGACACTGCTCACTTCATCACAGCTAGAATGTGTCTGTCCTTATATCACAAGGGTGATAGATTTCCACTTTCACGGCTAAGTGCAGCGCCTCCCATGGAGATGGATCAAGATGGGTTTGCTCTGTTAGTCTATCTGGAGCAAGAGAAAATTGGCAGCGTCCTGGAGCACCTTGAAGGCTGACAGCATTCGGGGCAGGGGAGGAGCTTTCAGGAGACACTGCTCACTTCTTCACAGCTAGAATGTGTCTGTCCTTATATCTCAAGGGTGATGGATTTCCAGTCTGCACGGCTAAATGCAGCGCCTCCCATGGAGATGGATCAAGACGGGTTGGCCCTGTTAGTCTGTCTGGATCGGGAGAAAAGAGCCAGCGTCCAGGAGCACCTTAAAGGCTGACAGCTTTCGGAGCAGGGGAGGAGCTTTCAAGAGACACTGCTCACTTCTTCACAGCTAGAATGTGTCTGTCCTAATATCACAAGGGTGATGGATTTCCAGTCTGCACGGCTAAATGTAGCGCCTCCGATGGAGATGGATCAAGACGGGTTTGCCTTGTTAGTCTATCTGGAGCAGGAGAAAAGAGACAGTGTCCAGGAGCAACTTTAAGGTTGGGAGCATTCGGTGCAGTGGAGGAGCTTTCGGAAGACACTGCTCACTTCTTCACAGCTAGGCTGTGTCTGTCCTTATGTCACAAGGGTGTTCGATTTCCAGTCTGCACGGCTAAATGCAGCGCCTCCCATGGAGATGGATCAAGACGGGTTGGCCCTGTTAGTCTGTCTGGAGCAGGAGAAAAGAGCCAGCGTCCTGGAGCACCTTAAAGGCTGGCACCATTCGGGGCAGGGGAGGAGCTTTCGGGAGACACTGTTCACTTCTTCAGAGCTAGAATGTGTCTGTCCTTATATCACAAGGGTGATGGATTTCCAGTCTGCACGGCTATATGCAGCGCCTCCCATAGAGATGGGTCAAGACGGGTTTGCCCTGTTAGTTTATCTGGAGCAGGAGAAAAGAGCCAGCGTCCAGGAGCACCTTAAAGGCTGACACCATTCGGGGAAGGGGAGGAGCTTTCAGGAGACACTGCTCACTTCTTCACAGCTAGAATGTGTCTGTCCTTATATCTCAAGGGTGATGGATTTCCAGTCTGCACGGCTAAATGCAGCGCCTCCCATGGAGATGGATCAAGATGGGTTTGCCCTGTTAGTCTGTCTGGAGCAGGAGAGAAGAGCCAGCGTCCAGGAGCACCTTAAAGGCTGACACCATTCGTGGCAGGGGTGGAGCTTTCGGGAGACACTGCTCACTTCTTCACAGCTAGAATGTGTCTGTCCTTATATCACAATGGTGATGGATTTCTAGTCTGCACGGCTAAATGCAGCGCCTCCCATGGAGATGGATCAAGACGGGTTTGCCCTGTTAGTCTATCTGGAGCAGGAGAAAAGAGCCAGCGTCCTGGAGCACCTTAAAGGCTTACACCATTCGGGGCAGGGGAGGAGATTTCGGGAGACACTGCTCACTTCATCACAGGTAGAATGTGTCTGTCCTTATATCACAAGGGTGATGGATTTCCACTTTCACGGCTAAGTGCAGCGCCTCCCATGGAGATGGATCAAGATGGGTTTGCTCTGTTAGTCTATCTGGAGCAAGAGAAAATTGGCAGCGTCCTGGAGCACCTTGAAGGCTGACAGTATTCGGGGCAGGGGAGGAGCTTTCGGGAGACACTGCTCACTTCTTCACAGCTAGAATGTGTCTGTCCTTATATCTCAAGGGTGATGTATTTCCAGTCTGCACGGCTAAATGCAGCGCCTCCCATGGAGATGGATCAAGACGGGTTGGCCCTGTTAGTCTGTCTGGATCGGGAGAAAAGAGCCAGCGTCCAGGAGCACCTTAAAGGCTGACAGCTTTCGGAGCAGGGGAGGAGCTTTCAAGAGACACTGCTCACTTCTTCACAGCTAGAATGTGTCTGTCCTAATATCACAAGGGTGATGGATTTCCAGTCTGCACGGCTAAATGTAGCGCCTCCGATGGAGATGGATCAAGACGGGTTTGCCTTGTTAGTCTATCTGGAGCAGGAGAAAAGAGACAGTGTCCAGGAGCAACTTTAAGGTTGGGAGCATTCGGTGCAGTGGAGGAGCTTTCGGAAGACACTGCTCACTTCTTCACAGCTAGGCTGTGTCTGTCCTTATGTCACAAGGGTGTTCGATTTCCAGTCTGCACGGCTAAATGCAGCGCCTCCCATGGAGATGGATCAAGACGGGTTGGCCCTGTTAGTCTGTCTGGAGCAGGAGAAAAGAGCCAGCGTCCTGGAGCACCTTAAAGGCTGGCACCATTCGGGGCAGGGGAGGAGCTTTCGGGAAACACTGCTCACTTCTTCACAGCTAGAATGTGTCTGTCCTTATATCACAAGGGTGATGGATTTCCAGTCTGCACGGCTATATGCAGCGCCTCCCATAGAGATGGGTCAAGACGGGTTTGCCCTGTTAGTTTATCTGGAGCAGGAGAAAAGAGCCAGCGTCCAGGAGCACCTTAAAGGCTGACACCATTCGGGGAAGGGGAGGAGCTTTCAGGAGACACTGCTCACTTCTTCACAGCTAGAATGTGTCTGTCCTTATATCTCAAGGGTGATGGATTTCCAGTCTGCACGGCTAAATGCAGCGCCTCCCATGGAGATGGATCAAGATGGGTTTGCCCTGTTAGTCTGTCTGGAGCAGGAGAGAAGAGCCAGCGTCCAGGAGCACCTTAAAGGCTGACACCATTCGTGGCAGGGGTGGAGCTTTTGGGAGACACTGCTCACTTCTTCACAGCTAGAATGTGTCTGTCCTTATATCACAATGGTGATGGATTTCTAGTCTGCACGGCTAAATGCAGCGCCTCCCATGGAGATGGATCAAGACGGGTTTGCCCTGTTAGTCTATCTGGAGCAGGAGAAAAGAGCCAGCGTCCTGGAGCACCTTAAAGGCTGACACCATTCGGGGCAGGGGAGGAGATTTCGGGAGACACTGTTCACTTCTTCACAGCTAGAATGTGTCTGTCCTTATATCACAAGGGTGATGGATTTCCAGTCCGCACGGCTAAATGCAGCGCCTCCAATGGAGATGGATCAAGACGGGTTTGCCCTGTTAGTCTGTCTGGAGCAGGAGAAAAGAGCCAGCGTCCAGGAACACCTTAAAGGCTTACACCATTCGGGGCAGGGGAGGAGCTTTCGGGAGACACTGTTCACTTCTTCACAGCTAGAATGTGTCTGTCCTTATATCACAAGGGTGATGGATTTCCAGTCCGCAGGGCTAAATGCAGCGCCTCCAATGGAGATGGATCAAGATGGGTTTGCCCTGTTAGTCTGTCTGGAGCAGGAGAAAAGAGCCAGCGTCCAGGAACACCATAAAGGCTTACACCATTCGGGGCAGGGGAGGAGCTTTCGGGAGACACTGCTCACTTCATCACAGGTAGAATGTTTCTGTCCTTATATCACAAGGGTGATGGATTTCCACTTTCACGGGTAACTGCAGCGCCTCCCATGGAGATGGATCAAGATGGGTTTGCTCTGTTAGTCTATCTGGAGCAAGAGAAAATTGGCAGCGTCCTGGAGTACCTTAAAGGCTTACACCATTCAGGGCAGGGGAGGAGCTTTCGGGAGACACTGCTCATTTCATCACAGGTAGAATGTGTCTGTCCTTATATCACAAGGGTGATGGATTTTCAGTCTGCACGGCTAAATGCAGCGCCTCTCATGGAGATGGATCAAGATGGGTTTGCCCTGTTAGTCTATCTGCAGCAGGAGAAAAGAGCCAGCGTCCTGGAGCACCTTGAAGGCAGACAGCATTCGGGGCAGGGGAGGAGCTTTCAGGAGACACTGCTCACTTCTTCACTGCTAGAATGTGTCTTTCCTTAGATCACAAGGGTGATGGATTTCCACTTTCACGGCTAAATGCAGCGCCCCCCATGGAGATGGATCAAGACCGGTTTGCCTTGTTAGTCTATCTGGAGCAGGAGAAAAGAGACAGTGTCCAGGAGCACCTTTAAGGTTGAGAGCATTCGGTGCAGTGGAGGAGCTTTCGGAAGACACTGCTCACTTCTTCACAGCTAGGCTGTGTCTGTCCTTATATCACAAGGGTGGTCGATTTCCAGTCTGCACGGCTAAATGCAGCGCCTCCCATGGAGATGGATCAAGACGGGTTGGCCCTGTTAGTCTGTCTGGAGCAGGAGAAAAGAGCCAGTGTCCTGGAGCACCTTAAAGGCTGGCACCATTCGGGGCAGGGGAGGAGCTTTCGGGAGACACTGTTCACTTCTTCACAGCTAGAATGTGTCTGTCCTTATATCACAAGGGTGATGGATTTCCACTCTGCACGGCTATATGCAGCGCCTCCCATAGAGATGGGTCAAGACGGGTTTGCCCTGTTTGTTTATCTGGAGCAGGAGAAAAGAGCCAGCGTCCAGGAGCACCTTAAAGGCTGGCACCATTCGGGGAAGGGGAAGAGCTTTCGGGAAACACTGCTCACTTCTTAACAGCTGGAATGTGTCTGTCCTTATATCACAAGGGTGATGGATTTCCACTCTGCACGGCTAAATACAGCGCCTCCGATGGAGATGGATCAAGAAGCGTTGGCCCTGTTACTCTGTCTGGTGCAGGAGAAAAGAACCAGCATCCAGGAGCACCTTAAAGGCTGACAGCATTCGGGGCAGTGGAGGAGCTTTCGGAAGACACTGCTCACTTCTTCACAGCTAGAATGTGTCTGTCCTTATATCACAAGGGTGATGGATTTCCAGTCTGCACGGCTAAATGCAGCGCCTCCCATGGAGATGGATCAAGATGGTTTTGCCGTGTTAGTCTATCTGGAGCAGGAGAAAAGAGGCAGCGTCCTGGAGCACCTTAAAGGCTGACACCATTCGGGGCAGGGGAGGAGCTTTCTGGAGACACTGCTCACTTCTTCACAGCTAGAATGTGTCTGTCCTTATATCACAAGGGTGATGGATTTCCAGTCCGCACGGCTAAATGCAGCGCCTCCAATGGAGATGGATCAAGACGGGTTTGCCCTGTTAGTCTGTCTGGAGCAGGAGAAAAGAGCCAGCGTCCAGGAACACCTTAAAGGCTTACACCATTCGGGGCAGGGGAGGAGCTTTCGGGAGACACTGCTCACTTCTTCACAGCTAGAATGTGTCTTTCCTTAGATCACAAGGGTGATGGATTTCCACTTTCACGGCTAAGTGCAGCGCCTCCCATGGAGATGGATCAAGATGTGTTTGCTCTGTTAGTCTATCTGGAGCAAGAGAAAATTGGCAGCGTCCTGGAGTACCTTAAAGGCTTACACCATTCAGGGCAGGGGAGGAGCTTTCGGGAGACACTGCTCACTTCATCACAGGTAGAATGTGTCTGTCCTTATATCACAAGGGTGATGGATTTCCAGTCTGCACGGCTAAATGCAGCGCCTCTCATGGAGATGGATCAAGATGGGTTTGCCCTGTTAGTCTATCTGCAGCAGGAGAAAAGAGCCAGCGTCCTGGAGCACCTTGAAGGCAGACAGCATTCGGGGCAGGGGAGGAGCTTTCAGGAGACACTGCTCACTTCTTCACTGCTAGAATGTGTCTTTCCTTAGATCACAAGGGTGATGGATTTCCACTTTCACGGCTAAATGCAGCGCCCCCCATGGAGATGGATCAAGACGGGTTGGCCCTTTTAGTCTGTCTGGAGCGGGAGAAAAGAGCCAGCATCCAGGAGCACCTTAAAGGCTGACACCATTCGGGGCAGGGGAGGAGTTTTCGGAAGACACTGTTCACTTCTTCACAGCTATAATGTGTCTGTCCTTATATCACAAGGGTGATGATTTTCCAGTTTGGACGGCTAAATGCAGCGCCTCCCATGGAGATGGATCAAGACGGGTTTGCCCTGTTAGTCTATCTGGAGCAGGAGAAAAGAGCCAGCGTCCGGGAACACCTTAAAGGCTTACACCATTCGGGGCAGGGGAGGAGCTTTCGGGAGACACTGCTCACTTCTTCACAGCTAGAATGTGTCTGTCCTTATTTCACAAGGGTGATGGATTTCCAGTCTGCACGGCTAAATGCAGCGCCTCCCATGGAGATGGATCAAGACGGGATTGCCCTGTTAGTCTATCTGGAGCAGGAGAAAAGAGCCAGCGTCCAGGAGCACCTTAAAGGCTTACACCATTCGGGGCAGGGGAGGAGCTTTCTGGAGACACTGCTCACTTCTTCACAGCTAGAATGTGTCTGTCCTTATATCTCAAGGGTGATGGATTTCCAGTCTGCACGGCTAAATACAGTGCCTCCGATAGAGATTGATCAAGATGGGTTTGCCCTGTTAGTCTGTCTGGAGCAGGAGAAAAGAGCCAGAGTCCAGGAGCACCTTAAAGGCTGACACCATTCGTGGCAGGGGTGGAGCTTTCGGGAGACACTGCTCACTTCTTCACAGCTAGAATGTGTCTGTCCTTATATCTAAAGGGTGATGGATTTCCAGTCTGAACGGCTATATGCAGCGCCTCCCATGGAGATGGATCAAGACGGGTTTGCCCTGTTAGTCTATCTGGAGCAGGAGAAAAGAGCCAGCGTCCTGGAGCACCTTAAAGGCTTACACCATTCGGGGCAGGGGAGGAGATTTCGGGAGACACTGTTCACTTCTTCACAGCTAGAATGTGTCTGTCCTTATATCACAAGGGTGATGGATTTCCAGTCCGCAGGGCTAAATGCAGCGCCTCCAATGGAGATGGATCAAGATGGGTTTGCCCTGTTAGTCTGTCTGGAGCAGGAGAAAAGAGCCAGCGTCCAGGAACACCATAAAGGCTTACACCATTCGGGGCAGGGGAGGAGCTTTCGGGAGACACTGCTCACTTCATCACAGGTAGAATGTTTCTGTCCTTATATCACAAGGGTGATGGATTTCCACTTTCACGGGTAACTGCAGCGCCTCCCATGGAGATGGATCAAGATGGGTTTGCTCTGTTAGTCTATCTGGAGCAAGAGAAAATTGGCAGCGTCCTGGAGTACCTTAAAGGCTTACACCATTCAGGGCAGGGGAGGAGCTTTCGGGAGACACTGCTCATTTCATCACAGGTAGAATGTGTCTGTCCTTATATCACAAGGGTGATGGATTTTCAGTCTGCACGGCTAAATGCAGCGCCTCTCATGGAGATGGATCAAGATGGGTTTGCCCTGTTAGTCTATCTGCAGCAGGAGAAAAGAGCCAGCGTCCTGGAGCACCTTGAAGGCAGACAGCATTCGGGGCAGGGGAGGAGCTTTCAGGAGACACTGCTCACTTCTTCACTGCTAGAATGTGTCTTTCCTTAGATCACAAGGGTGATGGATTTCCACTTTCACGGCTAAATGCAGCGCCCCCCATGGAGATGGATCAAGACCGGTTTGCCTTGTTAGTCTATCTGGAGCAGGAGAAAAGAGACAGTGTCCAGGAGCACCTTTAAGGTTGAGAGCATTCGGTGCAGTGGAGGAGCTTTCGGAAGACACTGCTCACTTCTTCACAGCTAGGCTGTGTCTGTCCTTATATCACAAGGGTGGTCGATTTCCAGTCTGCACGGCTAAATGCAGCGCCTCCCATGGAGATGGATCAAGACGGGTTGGCCCTGTTAGTCTGTCTGGAGCAGGAGAAAAGAGCCAGTGTCCTGGAGCACCTTAAAGGCTGGCACCATTCGGGGCAGGGGAGGAGCTTTCGGGAGACACTGTTCACTTCTTCACAGCTAGAATGTGTCTGTCCTTATATCACAAGGGTGATGGATTTCCACTCTGCACGGCTATATGCAGCGCCTCCCATAGAGATGGGTCAAGACGGGTTTGCCCTGTTTGTTTATCTGGAGCAGGAGAAAAGAGCCAGCGTCCAGGAGCACCTTAAAGGCTGGCACCATTCGGGGAAGGGGAAGAGCTTTCGGGAAACACTGCTCACTTCTTAACAGCTGGAATGTGTCTGTCCTTATATCACAAGGGTGATGGATTTCCACTCTGCACGGCTAAATACAGCGCCTCCGATGGAGATGGATCAAGAAGCGTTGGCCCTGTTACTCTGTCTGGTGCAGGAGAAAAGAACCAGCATCCAGGAGCACCTTAAAGGCTGACAGCATTCGGGGCAGTGGAGGAGCTTTCGGAAGACACTGCTCACTTCTTCACAGCTAGAATGTGTCTGTCCTTATATCACAAGGGTGATGGATTTCCAGTCTGCACGGCTAAATGCAGCGCCTCCCATGGAGATGGATCAAGATGGTTTTGCCGTGTTAGTCTATCTGGAGCAGGAGAAAAGAGGCAGCGTCCTGGAGCACCTTAAAGGCTGACACCATTCGGGGCAGGGGAGGAGCTTTCTGGAGACACTGCTCACTTCTTCACAGCTAGAATGTGTCTGTCCTTATATCACAAGGGTGATGGATTTCCAGTCCGCACGGCTAAATGCAGCGCCTCCAATGGAGATGGATCAAGACGGGTTTGCCCTGTTAGTCTGTCTGGAGCAGGAGAAAAGAGCCAGCGTCCAGGAACACCTTAAAGGCTTACACCATTCGGGGCAGGGGAGGAGCTTTCGGGAGACACTGCTCACTTCTTCACAGCTAGAATGTGTCTTTCCTTAGATCACAAGGGTGATGGATTTCCACTTTCACGGCTAAGTGCAGCGCCTCCCATGGAGATGGATCAAGATGTGTTTGCTCTGTTAGTCTATCTGGAGCAAGAGAAAATTGGCAGCGTCCTGGAGTACCTTAAAGGCTTACACCATTCAGGGCAGGGGAGGAGCTTTCGGGAGACACTGCTCACTTCATCACAGGTAGAATGTGTCTGTCCTTATATCACAAGGGTGATGGATTTCCAGTCTGCACGGCTAAATGCAGCGCCTCTCATGGAGATGGATCAAGATGGGTTTGCCCTGTTAGTCTATCTGCAGCAGGAGAAAAGAGCCAGCGTCCTGGAGCACCTTGAAGGCAGACAGCATTCGGGGCAGGGGAGGAGCTTTCAGGAGACACTGCTCACTTCTTCACTGCTAGAATGTGTCTTTCCTTAGATCACAAGGGTGATGGATTTCCACTTTCACGGCTAAATGCAGCGCCCCCATGGAGATGGATCAAGACGGGTTGGCCCTTTTAGTCTGTCTGGAGCGGGAGAAAAGAGCCAGCATCCAGGAGCACCTTAAAGGCTGACACCATTCGGGGCAGGGGAGGAGTTTTCGGAAGACACTGTTCACTTCTTCACAGCTATAATGTGTCTGTCCTTATATCACAAGGGTGATGATTTTCCAGTTTGGACGGCTAAATGCAGCGCCTCCCATGGAGATGGATCAAGACGGGTTTGCCCTGTTAGTCTATCTGGAGCAGGAGAAAAGAGCCAGCGTCCGGGAACACCTTAAAGGCTTACACCATTCGGGGCAGGGGAGGAGCTTTCGGGAGACACTGCTCACTTCTTCACAGCTAGAATGTGTCTGCCCTTATTTCACAAGGGTGATGGATTTCCAGTCTGCACGGCTAAATGCAGCGCCTCCCATGGAGATGGATCAAGACGGGATTGCCCTGTTAGTCTATCTGGAGCAGGAGAAAAGAGCCAGCGTCCAGGAGCACCTTAAAGGCTTACACCATTCGGGGCAGGGGAGGAGCTTTCTGGAGACACTGCTCACTTCTTCACAGCTAGAATGTGTCTGTCCTTATATCTCAAGGGTGATGGATTTCCAGTCTGCACGGCTAAATACAGTGCCTCCGATAGAGATTGATCAAGATGGGTTTGCCCTGTTAGTCTGTCTGGAGCAGGAGAAAAGAGCCAGAGTCCAGGAGCACCTTAAAGGCTGACACCATTCGTGGCAGGGGTGGAGCTTTCGGGAGACACTGCTCACTTCTTCACAGCTAGAATGTGTCTGTCCTTATATCTAAAGGGTGATGGATTTCCAGTCTGAACGGCTATATGCAGCGCCTCCCATGGAGATGGATCAAGACGGGTTGGCCCTGTTAGTTTATCTGGAGCAGGAGAAAAGAGCCAGCGTCCTGGAGCACCTTAAAGGCTTACACTATTCGGGGCAGGGGAGGAGCTTTCGGTAAACACTGCTCACTTCTTCACAGCTAGAATGTGTCTGTCCTTATATCACAAGGGTGATGGATTTCCAGTCTGCACGGCTAAATGCAGCGCCTCCCATGGAGATGGATCAAGATGGGTTTGCCCTGTTAGTCTGTCTGGAGCAGGAGAAAAGAGCCAGCGTCCTGGAGCACCTTAAAGGCTTACACCATTCGGGGCAGGGGAGGAGCTTTCGGGAAACACTGCTCACTTCTTCACAGCTAGAATGTGTCTGTCCTTATATCACAAGGGTGATGGATTTCCAGTCTGCACGGCTAAATGCAGCGCCTCCCATGGAGATGGATCAAGACGGGTTTGCCCTGTTAGTCTGTCTGGAGCAGGACAAAAGAGCCAGCGTCCTGGAGCACCTTAAAGGCTTACACCATTCGGGGCAGGGGAGGAGCTTTCGGGAGACACTGCTCACTTCTTAATAGCTATAATGTGTCTGTCTTTATATCAAAAGGGTGATGGATTTCCAGTCTGCACGGCTAAATACAGTGCCTCCGATGGAGATGGATCAAGACGCGTTGGCCCTGTTAGTCTGTCTGGTGCAGGAGAAAAGAGACAGTGTCCAGGAGCACCTTAAAGGTTGACAGCATTCGGTGCAGTGGAGGAGCTTTCGGAAGACACTGCTCACTTCTTCAAAGCTAGAATGTGTCTGTCCTTATATCACAAGGGTGGTCGATTTCCAGTCTGCACGGCTAAATGCAGCGCCTCTCATGGAGATGGATCAAGACGGGTTGCCCCTGTTAGTCTGTCTGGAGCAGGAGAAAAGAGCCAGCGTCCTGGAGCACCTTAAAGGCTGGCACCATTCGGGGCAGGGGAGGAGCTTTCGGGAAACACTGCTCACTTCTTCACAGCTAGAATGTGTCTGTCCTTATATCACAAGGGTGATGGATTTCCACTCTGCATGGCTATATGCAGCGCCTCCCATAGAGATGGGTCAAGACGGGTTTGCCCTGTTAGTTTATCTGGAGCAGGAGAAAAGAGCCAGCGTCCAGGAGCACCTTAAAGGCTTACACCATTCGGGGCAGGGGACGAGCTTTCGGGAAACACTGCTCACTTCTTAACAGCTGGAACGTGTCTGTCCTTATATCACAAGGGTGATGGATTTCCAGTCTGCACGGCTAAATGCAGCGCCTCCCATGGAGATGGATCAAGACGGGTTGGCCCTGTTAGTCTGTCTGGAGCAGGAGAATAGAGCCAGCGCCCAGGAGCACCTTAAAGGCTGACAGCATTCGTTGCAGGGGAGGAGCTTTCGGGAGACACTGCTCACTTCTTCACAGCTATAATGTGTCTGTCCTTATATCAAAAGGGTCATGGATTTCCAGTCTGCACGGCTAAATACAGCGCCTCCGATGGAGATGGATGAAGACGCGTTGGCCCTGTTAGTCTGTCCGGTGCAGGAGAAAAGAGACAGTGTCCAGGAGCACCTTAAAGGTTGACAGCATTCGGGGCAGTGGAGGAGCTTTCGGAAGACACTGCTCACTTCTTCAAAGCTAGAATGTGTCTGTCCTTATATCACAAGGTTGGTCGATTTCCAGTCTGCACGGCTAAATGCAGCGCCTCCCATGGAGATGGATCAAGACGGGTTGGCCCTGTTAGTCTGTCTGGAGCAGGAGAAAAGAGCCACCGTCCTGGAGCACCATAAAGGCTGACACCATTCGGGGAAGGGGAGGAGCTTTCAGGAGACACTGCTCACTTCATCACAGGTAGAATGTGTCTGTCCTTATATCACAAGGGTGGTGGATTTCCAGTCTGCACGGCTAAATGCAGCGCCTCCCATGGAGATGGATCAAGACGGGTTGGCCCTGTTAGTCAGTCTGGAGCAGGAGAAAAGAGCCAGCGTCCAGGAGCACCTTAAAGGCTGACACCATTCGGGGAAGGGGAGGAGCTTTCAGGAGACACTGCTCACTTCATAACAGGTAGAATGTGTCTGTCCTTATATCACAAGGGTGGTCGATTTCCAGTCTGCACGGCTAAATGCAGCGCCTCCTATAGAGATGGATCAAGACGGGTTGGCCCTGTTAGTCAGTCTGGAGCAGGAGAAAAGAGCCAGCGTCCAGGAGCACCGTAAAGGCTGACACCATTCGGGGAAGGGGAGGAGCTTTCAGGAGACACTGCTCACTTCATCACAGGTAGAATGTGTCTGTCCTTATATC
The DNA here is from genome assembly GCA_029375565.1 of Gekko gecko. NCBI lineage: Eukaryota > Metazoa > Chordata > Lepidosauria > Squamata > Gekkonidae > Gekko > Gekko gecko. The sequence goes on from JAPDNY010000017.1 coordinate 16,577,242, forward strand.
ACAAGGGTGGTCGATTTCCAGTCTGCACGGCTAAATGCAGCGCCTCCCATGGACATGGATCAAGACGGGTTGGCCCTGTTAGTCAGTCTGGAGCAGGAGAAAAGAGCCAGCGTCCAGGAGCACCTTAAAGGCTGACACCATTCGGGGAAGGGGAGGAGCTTTCCGGAGACACTATTCATTTCTTCTCAGCTAGAATGTGTCTGTCCTTATATCACAAGGGTGGTCGATTTCCAGTGTGCACGGCTAAATGCAGCGCCTCCCATGGAGATGGATCAAGACAGGTTGGCCCTGTTAGTCTGTCTGGAGCAGGAGAAAAGAGCCAGCGTCCTGGAGCACCTTAAAGGCTGACACCATTCGGGGAAGAGGAGGAGTTTTCAGGAGACACTGCTCACTTCATCACAGGTAGAATGTGTCTGTCCTTATATCACAAGGGTGGTGGATTTCCAGTCTGAACGGCTAAATGCAGCGCCTCCCATGGAGATGGATCAAGACGGGTTGGCCCTGTTAGTCTGTCTGGAGCAGGAGAAAAGAGCCAGCATCCTGGAGCACCTTAAAGGCTGACACCATTCGGGGAAGGGGAGGAGCTTTCGGGAGACACTGCTCACTTCATCACAGGTAGAATGTGTCTGTCCTTATATCACAAGGGTGGTGGATTTCCAGTCTGCACGGCTAAATGCAGCGCCTCCCATGGAGATGGATCAAGACGGGTTGGCCCTGTTAGTCAGTCTGGAGCAGGAGAAAAGAGCCAGCGTCCAGGAGCACCTTAAAGGCTGACACCATTCGGGGAAGGGGAGGAGCTTTCCGGAGACACTATTCATTTCTTCTCAGCTAGAATGTGTCTGTCCTTCTATCACAAGGGTGGTCGATTTCCAGTGTGCACGGCTAAATGCAGCGCCTCCCATGGAGATGGATCAAGACAGGTTGGCCCTGTTAGTCAGTCTGGAGCAGGAGAAAAGAGCCAGCGTCCTGGAGCACCTTAAAGGCTGACACCATTCGGGGAAGAGGAGGAGTTTTCAGGAGACACTGCTCACTTCATCACAGGTAGAATGTGTCTGTCGTTATATCACAAGGGTGGTGGATTTCCAGTCTGCACGGCTAAATGCAGCGCCTCCCATGGAGATGGATCAAGACGGGTTGGCCCTGTTAGTGTGTCTGGAGCAGGAGAAAAGAGCCAGCGTCCTGGAGCACCTTAAAGGCTGACACCATTCGGGGAAGAGGAGGAGTTTTCAGGAGACACTGCTCACTTCATCACAGGTAGAATGTGTCTGTCCTTATATCACAAGGGTGGCCGATTTCCAGTCTGTACGGCTAAATGCAGCGCCTCCCATGGAGATGGATCAAGACGGGTTGGCCCTGTTAGTCAGTCTGGAGCAGGAGAAAAGAGCCAGCGTCCAGGAGCACCTTAAAGGCTGACACCATTCGGGGAAGGGGAGGAGCTTTCAGGAGACACTGCTCACTTCATCACAGGTAGAATGTGTCTGTCCTTATATCACAAGGGTGGTGGATTTCCAGTCTGCACGGCTAAATGCAGCGCCTCCCATGGAGATGGATCAAGACGGGTTGGCCCTGTTAGTCTGTCTGGAGCAGGAGAAAAGAGCCAGCGTCCAGGAGCACCTTAAAGGCTGACACCATTCGGGGCAGGGGAGGAGCTTTCAGGAGACACTGCTCACTTCATCACAGGTAGAATGTGTCTGTCCTTATATCACAAGGGTGGTCGATTTCCAGTCTGCACGGCTAAATGCAGCGCCTCCCATTGAGATGGATCAAGACGGGTTGGCCCTGTTAGTCTGTCTGGAGCAGGAGAAAAGAGCCAGCGTCCTGGAGCACCATAAAGGCTGACACCATTCGGGGAAGGGGAGGAGCTTTCAGGAGATACTGCTCACTTCATCACAGGTAGAATGTGTCTGTCCTTATATCACAAGGGTGGTGGATTTCCAGTCTGCACGGCTAAATGCAGCGCCTCCCATGGAGATGGATCAAGACGGGTTGGCCCTGTTAGTCAGTCTGAAGCAGGAGAAAAGAGCCAGCGTCCAGGAGCACCTTAAAGGCTGACACCATTCGGGGAAGGGGAGGAGCTTTCAGGATACACTGCTCACTTCATCACAGGTAGAATGTGTCTGTCCTTATATCACAAGGGTGGTCGATTTCCAGTCTGCACGGCTAAATGCAGCGCCTCCCATAGAGATGGATCAAGACGGGTTGGCCCTGTTAGTCAGTCTGGAGCAGGAGAAAAGAGCCAGCGTCCAGGAGCACCTTAAAGGCTGACACCATTCGGGGAAGGGGAGGAGCTTTCAGGAGACACTGCTCACTTCATCACAGGTAGAATGTGTCTGTCCTTATATCACAAGGGTGGTCGATTTCCAGTCTGCACGGCTAAATGCAGCGCCTCCTATGGAGATGGATCAAGACGGGTTGGCCCTGTTAGTCAGTCTGGAGCAGGAGAAAAGAGCCAGCATCCAGGAGCACCTTAAAGGCTGACACCATTCGGGGAAGGGGAGGAGCTTTCCGGAGACACTATTCATTTCTTCTCAGCTAGAATGTGTCTGTCCTTATATCACAAGGGTGGTCGATTTCCAGTGTGCACGGCTAAATGCAGCGCCTCCCATGGAGATGGATCAAGACAGGTTGGCCCTGTTAGTCTGTCTGGAGCAGGAGAAAAGAGCCAGCGTCCTGGAGCACCTTAAAGGCTGACACCATTCGGGGAAGAGGAGGAGATTTCAGGAGACACTGCTCACTTCATCACAGGTAGAATGTGTCTGTCCTTATATCACAAGGGTGGTGGATTTCCAGTCTGCACGGCTAAATGCAGCGCCTCCCATGGACATGGATCAAGACAGGTTGGCCCTGTTAGTCAGTCTGGAGCAGGAGAAAAGAGCCAGCGTCCAGGAGCACCATAAAGGCTGACACCATTCGGGGAAGGGGAGGAGCTTTCAGGACACACTGCTCACTTCATCACAGGTAGAATGTGTCTGTCCTTATATCACAAGGGTGGTGGATTTCCAGTCTGCACGGCTAAATGCAGCGCCTCCCATGGAGATGGATCAAGACGGGTTGGCCCTGTTAGTCTGTCTGGAGCAGGAGAAAAGAGCCAGCGTCCTGGAGCACCTTAAAGGCTGACACCATTCGGGGCAGGGGAGGAGCTTTCAGGAGACACTGCTCACTTCATCACAGGTAGAATGTGTCTGTCCTTATATCACAAGGGTGGCCGATTTCCAGTCTGTACGGCTAAATGCAGCGCCTCCCATGGAGATGGATCAAGACGGGTTGGCCCTGTTAGTCAGTCTGGAGCAGGAGAAAAGAGCCAGCGTCCAGGAGCACCTTAAAGGCTGACACCATTCGGGGAAGGGGAGGAGCTTTCAGGAGACACTGCTCACTTCATCACAGGTAGAATGTGTCTGTCCTTATATCACAAGGGTGGTGGATTTCCAGTCTGCACGGCTAAATGCAGCGCCTCCCATGGAGATGGATCAAGACGGGTTGGCCCTGTTAGTCTGTCTGGAGCAGGAGAAAAGAGCCAGCGTCCAGGAGCACCTTAAAGGCTGACACCATTCGGGGCAGGGGAGGAGCTTTCAGGAGACACTGCTCACTTCATCACAGGTAGAATGTGTCTGTCCTTATATCACAAGGGTGGTCGATTTCCAGTCTGCACGGCTAAATGCAGCGCCTCCCATTGAGATGGATCAAGACGGGTTGGCCCTGTTAGTCTGTCTGGAGCAGGAGAAAAGAGCCAGCGTCCTGGAGCACCATAAAGGCTGACACCATTCGGGGAAGGGGAGGAGCTTTCAGGAGATACTGCTCACTTCATCACAGGTAGAATGTGTCTGTCCTTATATCACAAGGGTGGTGGATTTCCAGTCTGCACGGCTAAATGCAGCGCCTCCCATGGAGATGGATCAAGACGGGTTGGCCCTGTTAGTCAGTCTGAAGCAGGAGAAAAGAGCCAGCGTCCAGGAGCACCTTAAAGGCTGACACCATTCGGGGAAGGGGAGGAGCTTTCAGGATACACTGCTCACTTCATCACAGGTAGAATGTGTCTGTCCTTATATCACAAGGGTGGTCGATTTCCAGTCTGCACGGCTAAATGCAGCGCCTCCCATAGAGATGGATCAAGACGGGTTGGCCCTGTTAGTCAGTCTGGAGCAGGAGAAAAGAGCCAGCGTCCAGGAGCACCTTAAAGGCTGACACCATTCGGGGAAGGGGAGGAGCTTTCAGGAGACACTGCTCACTTCATCACAGGTAGAATGTGTCTGTCCTTATATCACAAGGGTGGTCGATTTCCAGTCTGCACGGCTAAATGCAGCGCCTCCTATGGAGATGGATCAAGACGGGTTGGCCCTGTTAGTCAGTCTGGAGCAGGAGAAAAGAGCCAGCATCCAGGAGCACCTTAAAGGCTGACACCATTCGGGGAAGGGGAGGAGCTTTCCGGAGACACTATTCATTTCTTCTCAGCTAGAATGTGTCTGTCCTTATATCACAAGGGTGGTCGATTTCCAGTGTGCACGGCTAAATGCAGCGCCTCCCATGGAGATGGATCAAGACAGGTTGGCCCTGTTAGTCTGTCTGGAGCAGGAGAAAAGAGCCAGCGTCCTGGAGCACCTTAAAGGCTGACACCATTCGGGGAAGAGGAGGAGATTTCAGGAGACACTGCTCACTTCATCACAGGTAGAATGTGTCTGTCCTTATATCACAAGGGTGGTGGATTTCCAGTCTGCACGGCTAAATGCAGCGCCTCCCATGGACATGGATCAAGACAGGTTGGCCCTGTTAGTCAGTCTGGAGCAGGAGAAAAGAGCCAGCGTCCAGGAGCACCATAAAGGCTGACACCATTCGGGGAAGGGGAGGAGCTTTCAGGACACACTGCTCACTTCATCACAGGTAGAATGTGTCTGTCCTTATATCACAAGGGTGGTGGATTTCCAGTCTGCACGGCTAAATGCAGCGCCTCCCATGGAGATGGATCAAGACGGGTTGGCCCTGTTAGTCTGTCTGGAGCAGGAGAAAAGAGCCAGCGTCCTGGAGCACCTTAAAGGCTGACACCATTCGGGGCAGGGGAGGAGCTTTCAGGAGACACTGCTCACTTCATCACAGGTAGAATGTGTCTGTCCTTATATCACAAGGGTGGTCGATTTCCAGTCTGCACGGCTAAATGCAGCGCCTCCCATGGAGATGGATCAAGACGGGTTGGCCCTGTTAGTCTGTCTGGAGCAGGAGAAAAGAGCCAGCGTCCTGGAGCACCATAAAGGCTGACACCATTCGGGGCAGGGGAGGAGCTTTCAGGAGACACTGCTCACTTCATCACAGGTAGAATGTGTCTGTCCTTATATCACAAGGGTGGTGGATTTCCAGTCTGCACGGCTAAATGCAGCGCCTCCCATGGAGATGGATCAAGACGGGTTGGCCCTGTTCGTCTGTCTGGAGCAGGAGAAAAGAGCCAGCGTCCAGGAGCACCTTAAAGGCTGACACCATTCGGGGAAGGAGAGGAGCTTTCCGGAGACACTATTCATTTCTTCTCAGCTAGAATGTGTCTGTCCTTATATCACAAGGGTGGTCGATTTCCAGTCTGCACGGCTAAATGCAGCGCCTCCCATGGAGATGGATCAAGACGGGTTGGCCCTGTTAGTCTGTCTGGAGCAGGAGAAAAGAGCCAGCGTCCTGGAGCACCTTAAAGGCTGACACCATTCGGGTAAGGGGAGGAGTTTTCAGGAGATACTGCTCACTTCATCACAGGTAGAATGTGTCTGTCCTTATATCACAAGGGTGGTGGATTTCCAGTCTGCACGGCTAAATGCAGCGCCTCCCATGGAGATGGATCAAGACGGGTTGGCCCTGTTAGTCAGTCTGGAGCAGGAGAAAAGAGCCAGCGTCCAGGAGCACCTTAAAGGCTGACACCATTCGGGGAAGGGGAGGAGCTTTCAGGAGACACTGCTCACTTCATCACAGGTAGAATGTGTCTGTCCTTATATCACAAGGGTGGTCGATCTCCAGTCTGCACGGCTAAATGCAGCGCCTCCCATGGAGATGGATGAAGACGGGTTGGCCCTGTTAGTCTGTTTGGAGCAGGAGAAAAGAGCCAGCGTCCAGGAGCACCATAAAGGCTGACACCATTCGGGGAAGGGGAGGAGCTTTCGGGAGACACTGCTCACTTCATCACAGGTAGAATGTGTCTGTCCTTATATCACAAGGGTGGTCGATTTCCAGTCTGCACGGCTAAATGCAGCGCCTCCCATGGAGATGGATCAAGACGGGTTGGCCCTGTTAGTCTGTCTGGAGCAGGAGAAAAGAGCCAGCGTCCTGGAGCACCATAAAGGCTGACACCATTCGGGGAAGGGGAGGAGCTTTCAGGAGACACTGCTCACTTCATCACAGGTAGAATGTGTCTGTCCTTATATCACAAGGGTGGTGGATTTCCAGTCTGCACGGCTAAATGCAGCGCCTCCCATGGAGATGGATCAAGACGGGTTGGCCCTGTTAGTCAGTCTGGAGCAGGAGAAAAGAGCCAGCGTCCAGGAGCACCTTAAAGGCTGACACCATTCGGGGAAGGGGAGGAGCTTTCGGGATACACTGCTCACTTCATCACAGGTAGAATGTGTCTGTCCTTATATCACAAGGGTGGTCGATTTCCAGTCTGCACGGCTAAATGCAGCGCCTCCCATAGAGATGGATGAAGACGGGTTGGCCCTGTTAGTCAGTCTGGAGCAGGAGAAAAGAGCCAGCGTCCAGGAGCACCGTAAAGGCTGACACCATTCGGGGCAGGGGAGGAGCTTTCAGGAGACACTGCTCACTTCATCACAGGTAGAATGTGTCTGTCCTTATATCACAAGGGTGGTCGATTTCCAGTCTGCACGGCAAAATGCAGCGCCTCCCATGGAGATGGATCAAGACGGGTTGGCCCTGTTAGTCAGTCTGGAGCAGGAGAAAAGAGCCAGCGTCCTGGAGCACCATAAAGGCTGACACCATTCGGGGAAGGGGAGGAGCTTTCCGGAGACACTATTCATTTCTTCTCAGCTAGAATGTGTCTGTCCTTATATCACAAGGGTGGTCGATTTCCAGTCTGCACGGCTAAATGCAGCGCCTCCCATGGAGATGGATCAAGACAGGTTGGCCCTGTTAGTCTGTCTGGAGCAGGAGAAAAGAGCCAGCGTCCTGGAGCACCTTAAAGGCTGACACCATTCGGGGAAGGGGAGGAGTTTTCAGGAGACACTGCTCACTTCATCACAGGTAGAATGTGTCTGTCCTTATATCACAAGGGTGGTGGATTTCCAGTCTGCACGGCTAAATGCAGCGCCTCCCATGGAGATGGATCAAGACGGGTTGGCCCTGTTAGTCTGTCTGGAGCAGGAGAAAAGAGCCAGCATCCAGGAGCACCTTAAAGGCTGACACCATTCGGGGCAGGGGAGGAGCTTTCAGGAGACACTGCTCACTTCATCACAGGTAGAATGTGTCTGTCCTTATATCACAAGGGTGGTCGATCTCCAGTCTGCACGGCTAAATGCAGCGCCTCCCATGGAGATGGATCAAGACGGGTTGGCCCTGTTAGTCTGTTTGGAGCAGGAGAAAAGAGCCAGCGTCCAGGAGCACCATAAAGGCTGACACCATTCGGGGAAGGGGAGGAGCTTTCGGGAGACACTGCTCACTTCATCACAGGTAGAATGTGTCTGTCCTTATATCACAAGGGTGGTCGATTTCCAGTCTGCACGGCTAAATGCAGCGCCTCCCATGGAGATGGATCAAGACGGGTTGGCCCTGTTAGTCTGTCTGGAGCAGGAGAAAAGAGCCAGCGTCCTGGAGCACCTTAAAGGCTGACACCATTCGGGGCTGGGGAGGAGCTTTCAGGAGACACTGCTCACTTCATCACAGGTAGAATGTGTCTGTCCTTATATCACAAGGGTGGTCGATTTCCAGTCTGCACGGCTAAATGCAGCGCCTCCCATGGACATGGATCAAGACGGGTTGGCCCTGTTAGTCAGTCTGGAGCAGGAGAAAAGAGCCAGCGTCCTGGAGCACCATAAAGGCTGACACCATTCGGGGAAGGGGAGGAGCTTTCAGGAGACACTGCTCACTTCATCACAGGTAGAATGTGTCTGTCCTTATATCACAAGGGTGGTGGATTTCCAGTCTGCACGGCTAAATGCAGCGCCTCCCATGGAGATGGATCAAGACGGGTTGGCCCTGTTAGTCAGTCTGGAGCAGGAGAAAAGAGCCAGCGTCCAGGAGCACCTTAAAGGCTGACACCATTCGGGGAAAGGGAGGAGCTTTCCGGAGACACTATTCATTTCTTCTCAGCTAGAATGTGTCTGTCCTTATATCACAAGGGTGGTCGATTTCCAGTGTGCACGGCTAAATGCAGCGCCTCCCATGGAGATGGATCAAGACAGGTTGGCCCTGTTAGTCTGTCTGGAGCAGGAGAAAAGAGCCAGCGTCCTGGAGCACCTTAAAGGCTGACACCATTCGGGGAAGAGGAGGAGTTTTCAGGTGACACTGCTCACTTCATCACAGGTAGAATGTGTCTGTCCTTATATCACAAGGGTGGTGGATTTCCAGTCTGCACGGCTAAATGCAGCGCCTCCCATGGACATGGATCAAGACGGGTTGGCCCTGTTAGTCTGTCTGGAGCAGGAGAAAAGAGCCAGCGTCCTGGAGCACCATAAAGGCTGACACCATTCGGGGAAGGGGAGGAGCTTTCAGGAGACACTGCTCACTTCATCACAGGTAGAATGTGTCTGTCCTTATATCACAAGGGTGGTGGATTTCCAGTCTGCACGGCTAAATGCAGCGCCTCCCATGGAGATGGATCAAGACGGGTTGGCCCTGTTAGTCAGTCTGGAGCAGGAGAAAAGAGCCAGCGTCCAGGAGCACCTTAAAGGCTGACACCATTCGGGGAAGGGGAGGAGCTTTCCGGAGACACTATTCATTTCTTCTCAGCTAGAATGTGTCTGTCCTTATATCACAAGGGTGGTCGATTTCCAGTGTGCACGGCTAAATGCAGCGCCTCCCATGGAGATGGATCAAGACAGGTTGGCCCTGTTAGTCTGTCTGGAGCAGGAGAAAAGAGCCAGCGTCCTGGAGCACCTTAAAGGCTGACACCATTCGGGGAAGAGGAGGAGTTTTCAGGAGACACTGCTCACTTCATCACAGGTAGAATGTGTCTGTCCTTATATCACAAGGGTGGTCGATTTCCAGTGTGCACGGCTAAATGCAGCGCCTCCCATGGAGATGGATCAAGACAGGTTGGCCCTGTTAGTCTGTCTGGAGCAGGAGAAAAGAGCCAGCGTCCTGGAGCACCTTAAAGGCTGACACCATTCGGGGAAGAGGAGGAGTTTTCAGGAGACACTGCTCACTTCATCACAGGTAGAATGTATCTGTCCTTATATCACAAGGGTGGTGGATTTCCAGTCTGCACGGCTAAATGCATCGCCTCCCATGGACATGGATCAAGACGGGTTGGCCCTGTTAGTCTGTCTGGAGCAGGAGAAAAGAGCCAGCGTCCTGGAGCACCATAAAGGCTGACACCATTCGGGGAAGGGGAGGAGCTTTCAGGAGACACTGCTCACTTCATCACAGGTAGAATGTGTCTGTCCTTATATCACAAGGGTGGTGGATTTCCAGTCTGCACGGCTAAATGCAGCGCCTCCCATAGAGATGGATCAAGACGGGTTGGCCCTGTTAGTCAGTCTGGAGCAGGAGAAAAGAGCCAGCGTCCAGGAGCACCTTAAAGGCTGACACCATTCGGGGAAGGGGAGGAGCTTTCCGGAGACACTATTCATTTCTTCTCAGCTAGAATGTGTCTGTCCTTATATCACAAGGGTGGTCGATTTCCAGTGTGCACGGCTAAATGCAGCGCCTCCCATGGAGATGGATCAAGACAGGTTGGCCCTGTTTGTCTGTCTGGAGCAGGAGAAAAGAGCCAGCGTCCTGGAGCACCTTAAAGGCTGACACCATTCGGGGCAGGGGAGGAGCTTTCAGGAGACACTGCTCACTTCATCACAGGTAGAATGTGTCTGTCCTTATATCACAAGGGTGGTCGATTTCCAGTCTGCACGGCTAAATGCAGCGCCTCCCATGGAGATGGATCAAGACGGGTTGGCCCTGTTAGTCTGTCTGGAGCAGGAGAAAAGAGCCCGCGTCCTGGAGCACCATAAAGGCTGACACCATTCGGGGCAGGGGAGGAGCTTTCAGGAGACACTGCTCACTTCATCACAGGTAGAATGTGTCTGTCCTTATATCACAAGGGTGTTCGATTTCCAGTCTGCACGGCTAAATGCAGCGCCTCCCATGGAGATGGATCAAGACGGGTTGGCCCTGTTAGTCAGTCTGGAGCAGGAGAAAAGAGCCAGCGTCCAGGAGCACCTTAAAGGCTGACACCATTCGGGGAAGGGGAGGAGCTTTCGGGAGACACTGCTCACTTCTTCACAGGTAGAATGTGTCTGTCCTTATATCACAAGGGTGGTCGATTTCCAGTCTGCACGGCTAAATGCAGCGCCTCCCATGGAGATGGATCAAGACGGGTTGGCCCTGTTAGTCTGTCTGGAGCAGGAGAAAAGAGCCAACGTCCTGGAGCACCTTAAAGGCTGACACCATTCGGGGAAGGGGAGGAGCTTTCAGGAGACACTGCTCACTTCATCACAGGTAGAATGTGTCTGTCCTTATATCACAAGGGTGGTCGATTTCCAGTCTGCACGGCTAAATGCAGCGCCTCCCATGGAGATGGATCAAGACGGGTTGGCCCTGTTAGTCTGTCTGGAGCAGGAGAAAAGAGCCAACGTCCTGGAGCACCTTAAAGGCTGACACCATTCGGGGAAGGGGAGGAGCTTTCAGGAGACACTGCTCACTTCATCACAGGTAGAATGTGTCTGTCCTTATATCACAAGGGTGGTGGATTTCCAGTCTGCACGGCTAAATGCAGCGCCTCCCATGGAGATGGATCAAGACGGGTTGGCCCTGTTAGTCAATCTGGAGCAGGAGAAAAGAGCCAGCGTCCAGGAGCACCTTAAAGGCTGACACCATTCGGGGAAGGGGAGGAGCTTTCAGGAGACACTGCTCACTTCATCACAGGTAGAATGTGTCTGTCCTTATATCACAAGGGTGGTCGATTTCCAGTCTGCACGGCTAAATGCAGCGCCTCCCATGGAGATGGATCAAGACGGGTTGGCCCTGTTAGTCTGTCTGGAGCAGGAGAAAAGAGCCAACGTCCTGGAGCACCTTAAAGGCTGACACCATTCGGGGAAGGGGAGGAGCTTTCAGGAGACACTGCTCACTTCATCACAGGTAGAATGTGTCTGTCCTTATATCACAAGGGTGGTGGATTTCCAGTCTGCACGGCTAAATGCAGCGCCTCCCATGGAGATGGATCAAGACGGGTTGGCCCTGTTAGTCAATCTGCAGCAGGAGAAAAGAGCCAGCGTCCAGGAGCACCTTAAAGGCTGACACCATTCGGGGAAGGGGAGGAGCTTTCAGGAGACACTGCTCACTTCATCACAGGTAGAATGTGTCTGTCCTTATATCACAAGGGTGGTGGATTTCCAGTCTGCACGGCTAAATGCAGCGCCTCCCATGGACATGGATCAAGACGGGTTGGCCCTGTTAGTCTGTCTGGAGCAGGAGAAAAGAGCCAGCGTCCTGGAGCACCATAAAGGCTGACACCATTCGGGGAAGGGGAGGAGCTTTCAGGAGACACTGCTCACTTCATCACAGGTAGAATGTGTCTGTCCTTATATCACAAGGGTGGTGGATTTCCAGTCTGCACGGCTAAATGCAGCGCCTCCCATGGAGATGGATCAAGACGGGTTGGCCCTGTTAGTCTGTCTGGAGCAGGAGAAAAGAGCCAGCGTCCAGGAGCACCTTAAAGGCTGACACCATTCGGGGAAGGGGAGGAGCTTTCCGGAGACACTATTCATTTCTTCTCAGCTAGAATGTGTCTGTCCTTATATCACAAGGGTGGTGGATTTCCAGTCTGCACGGCTAAATGCAGCGCCTCCCATGGACATGGATCAAGACAGTTTGGCCCTGTTAGTCTGTCTGGAGCAGGAGAAAAGAGCCAGCGTCCTGGAGCACCTTAAAGGCTGACACCATTCGGGGAAGAGGAGGAGTTTTCAGGAGACACTGCTCACTTCATCACAGGTAGAATGTGTCTGTCCTTATATCACAAGGGTGGTGGATTTCCAGTCTGCACGGCTAAATGCAGCGCCTCCCATGGACATGGATCAAGACAGTTTGGCCCTGTTAGTCTGTCTGGAGCAGGAGAAAAGAGCCAGCGTCCAGGAGCACCATAAAGGCTGACAGCATTCGGGGAAGGGGAGGAGCTTTCAGGAGACACTGCTCACTTCATCACAGGTAGAATGTGTCTGTCCTGATATCACAAGGGTGGTGGATTTCCAGTCTGCACGGCTAAATGCAGCGCCTCCCATGGAGATGGATCAAGACGGGTTGGCCCTGTTAGTCAGTCTGGAGCAGGAGAAAAGAGCCAGCGTCCAGGAGCACCTTAAAGGCTGACACCATTCGGGGAAGGGGAGGAGCTTTCCGGAGACACTATTCATTTCTTCTCAGCTAGAATGTGTCTGTCCTTATATCACAAGGGTGGTCGATTTCCAGTGTGCACGGCTAAATGCAGCGCCTCCCATGGAGATGGATCAAGACAGGTTGGCCCTGTTTGTCTGTCTGGAGCAGGAGAAAAGAGCCAGCGTCCTGGAGCACCTTAAAGGCTGACACCATTCGGGGCAGGGGAGGAGCTTTCAGGAGACACTGCTCACTTCATCACAGGTAGAATGTGTCTGTCCTTATATCACAAGGGTGGTCGATTTCCAGTCTGCACGGCTAAATGCAGCGCCTCCCATGGAGATGGATCAAGACGGGTTGGCCCTGTTAGTCTGTCTGGAGCAGGAGAAAAGAGCCCGCGTCCTGGAGCACCATAAAGGCTGACACCATTCGGGGCAGGGGAGGAGCTTTCAGGAGACACTGCTCACTTCATCACAGGTAGAATGTGTCTGTCCTTATATCACAAGGGTGTTCGATTTCCAGTCTGCACGGCTAAATGCAGCGCCTCCCATGGAGATGGATCAAGACGGGTTGGCCCTGTTAGTCAGTCTGGAGCAGGAGAAAAGAGCCAGCGTCCTGGAGCACCTTAAAGGCTGACACCATTCGGGGAAGGGGAGGAGCTTTCGGGAGACACTGCTCACTTCTTCACAGGTAGAATGTGTCTGTCCTTATATCACAAGGGTGGTCGATTTCCAGTCTGCACGGCTAAATGCAGCGCCTCCCATGGAGATGGATCAAGACGGGTTGGCCCTGTTAGTCTGTCTGGAGCAGGAGAAAAGAGCCAACGTCCTGGAGCACCTTAAAGGCTGACACCATTCGGGGAAGGGGAGGAGCTTTCAGGAGACACTGCTCACTTCATCACAGGTAGAATGTGTCTGTCCTTATATCACAAGGGTGGTCGATCTCCAGTCTGCACGGCTAAATGCAGCGCCTCCCATGGAGATGGATGAAGACGGGTTGGCCCTGTTAGTCTGTTTGGAGCAGGAGAAAAGAGCCAGCGTCCAGGAGCACCATAAAGGCTGACACCATTCGGGGAAGGGGAGGAGCTTTCGGGAGACACTGCTCACCATCACAGGTAGAATGTGTCTGTCCTTATATCACAAGGGTGGTCGATTTCCAGTCTGCACGGCTAAATGCAGCGCCTCCCATGGAGATGGATCAAGACGGGTTGGCCCTGTTAGTCTGTCTGGAGCAGGAGAAAAGAGCCAGCGTCCTGGAGCACCATAAAGGCTGACACCATTCGGGGAAGGGGAGGAGCTTTCAGGAGACACTGCTCACTTCATCACAGGTAGAATGTGTCTGTCCTTATATCACAAGGGTGGTGGATTTCCAGTCTGCACGGCTAAATGCAGCGCCTCCCATGGAGATGGATCAAGACGGGTTGGCCCTGTTAGTCAGTCTGGAGCAGGAGAAAAGAGCCAGCGTCCAGGAGCACCTTAAAGGCTGACACCATTCGGGGAAGGGGAGGAGCTTTCGGGATACACTGCTCACTTCATCACAGGTAGAATGTGTCTGTCCTTATATCACAAGGGTGGTCGATTTCCAGTCTGCACGGCTAAATGCAGCGCCTCCCATAGAGATGGATGAAGACGGGTTGGCCCTGTTAGTCAGTCTGGAGCAGGAGAAAAGAGCCAGCGTCCAGGAGCACCGTAAAGGCTGACACCATTCGGGGCAGGGGAGGAGCTTTCAGGAGACACTGCTCACTTCATCACAGGTAGAATGTGTCTGTCCTTATATCACAAGGGTGGTCGATTTCCAGTCTGCACGGCAAAATGCAGCGCCTCCCATGGAGATGGATCAAGACGGGTTGGCCCTGTTAGTCAGTCTGGAGCAGGAGAAAAGAGCCAGCGTCCTGGAGCACCATAAAGGCTGACACCATTCGGGGAAGGGGAGGAGCTTTCCGGAGACACTATTCATTTCTTCTCAGCTAGAATGTGTCTGTCCTTATATCACAAGGGTGGTCGATTTCCAGTCTGCACGGCTAAATGCAGCGCCTCCCATGGAGATGGATCAAGACGGGTTGGCCCTGTTAGTCTGTCTGGAGCAGGAGAAAAGAGCCAGCGTCCAGGAGCACCTTAAAGGCTGACACCATTCGGGGAAGAGGAGGAGTTTTCAGGAGACACTGCTCACTTCATCACAGGTAGAATGTGTCTGTCCTTATATCACAAGGGTGGTCGATTTCCAGTCTGCACGGCTAAATGCAGCGCCTCCCATGGAGATGGATCAAGACGGGTTGGCCCTGTTAGTCTGTCTGGAGCAGGAGAAAAGAGCCAGCATCCAGGAGCACCTTAAAGGCTGACACCATTCGGGGCAGGGGAGGAGCTTTCAGGAGACACTGCTCACTTCATCACAGGTAGAATGTGTCTGTCCTTATATCACAAGGGTGGTCGATCTCCAGTCTGCACGGCTAAATGCAGCGCCTCCCATGGAGATGGATCAAGACGGGTTGGCCCTGTTAGTCTGTTTGGAGCAGGAGAAAAGAGCCAGCGTCCAGGAGCACCATAAAGGCTGACACCATTCGGGGAAGGGGAGGAGCTTTCGGGAGACACTGCTCACTTCATCACAGGTAGAATGTGTCTGTCCTTATATCACAAGGGTGGTCGATTTCCAGTCTGTACGGCTAAATGCAGCGCCTCCCATGGAGATGGATCAAGACGGGTTGGCCCTGTTAGTCTGTCTGGAGCAGGAGAAAAGAGCCAGCGTCCTGGAGCACCTTAAAGGCTGACACCATTCGGGGCTGGGGAGGAGCTTTCAGGAGACACTGCTCACTTCATCACAGGTAGAATGTGTCTGTCCTTATATCACAAGGGTGGTGGATTTCCAGTCTGCACGGCTAAATGCAGCGCCTCCCATGGACATGGATC
Source organism: Gekko gecko (assembly GCA_029375565.1). NCBI lineage: Eukaryota > Metazoa > Chordata > Lepidosauria > Squamata > Gekkonidae > Gekko > Gekko gecko. The sequence continues at coordinate 16,592,637 of JAPDNY010000017.1, forward strand.
AAGACGGGTTGGCCCTGTTAGTCAGTCTGGAGCAGGAGAAAAGAGCCAGCGTCCTGGAGCACCATAAAGGCTGACACCATTCGGGGAAGGGGAGGAGCTTTCAGGAGACACTGCTCACTTCATCACAGGTAGAATGTGTCTGTCCTTATATCACAAGGGTGGTGGATTTCCAGTCTGCACGGCTAAATGCAGCGCCTCCCATGGAGATGGATCAAGACGGGTTGGCCCTGTTAGTCAGTCTGGAGCAGGAGAAAAGAGCCAGCGTCCAGGAGCACCTTAAAGGCTGACACCATTCGGGGAAAGGGAGGAGCTTTCCGGAGACACTATTCATTTCTTCTCAGCTAGAATGTGTCTGTCCTTATATCACAAGGGTGGTCGATTTCCAGTGTGCACGGCTAAATGCAGCGCCTCCCATGGAGATGGATCAAGACAGGTTGGCCCTGTTAGTCTGTCTGGAGCAGGAGAAAAGAGCCAGCGTCCTGGAGCACCTTAAAGGCTGACACCATTCGGGGAAGAGGAGGAGTTTTCAGGAGACACTGCTCACTTCATCACAGGTAGAATGTGTCTGTCCTTATATCACAAGGGTGGTGGATTTCCAGTCTGCACGGCTAAATGCAGCGCCTCCCATGGACATGGATCAAGACGGGTTGGCCCTGTTAGTCTGTCTGGAGCAGGAGAAAAGAGCCAGCGTCCTGGAGCACCATAAAGGCTGACACCATTCGGGGAAGGGGAGGAGCTTTCAGGAGACACTGCTCACTTCATCACAGGTAGAATGTGTCTGTCCTTATATCACAAGGGTGGTGGATTTCCAGTCTGCACGGCTAAATGCAGCGCCTCCCATGGAGATGGATCAAGACGGGTTGGCCCTGTTAGTCAGTCTGGAGCAGGAGAAAAGAGCCAGCGTCCAGGAGCACCTTAAAGGCTGACACCATTCGGGGAAGGGGAGGAGCTTTCCGGAGACACTATTCATTTCTTCTCAGCTAGAATGTGTCTGTCCTTATATCACAAGGGTGGTCGATTTCCAGTGTGCACGGCTAAATGCAGCGCCTCCCATGGAGATGGATCAAGACAGGTTGGCCCTGTTAGTCTGTCTGGAGCAGGAGAAAAGAGCCAGCGTCCTGGAGCACCTTAAAGGCTGACACCATTCGGGGAAGAGGAGGAGTTTTCAGGAGACACTGCTCACTTCATCACAGGTAGAATGTGTCTGTCCTTATATCACAAGGGTGGTGGATTTCCAGTCTGCACGGCTAAATGCAGCGCCTCCCATGGACATGGATCAAGACGGGTTGGCCCTGTTAGTCTGTCTGGAGCAGGAGAAAAGAGCCAGCGTCCTGGAGCACCATAAAGGCTGACACCATTCGGGGAAGGGGAGGAGCTTTCAGGAGACACTGCTCACTTCATCACAGGTAGAATGTGTCTGTCCTTATATCACAAGGGTGGTGGATTTCCAGTCTGCACGGCTAAATGCAGCGCCTCCCATAGAGATGGATCAAGACGGGTTGGCCCTGTTAGTCAGTCTGGAGCAGGAGAAAAGAGCCAGCGTCCAGGAGCACCTTAAAGGCTGACACCATTCGGGGAAGGGGAGGAGCTTTCCGGAGACACTATTCATTTCTTCTCAGCTAGAATGTGTCTGTCCTTATATCACAAGGGTGGTCGATTTCCAGTGTGCACGGCTAAATGCAGCGCCTCCCATGGAGATGGATCAAGACAGGTTGGCCCTGTTTGTCTGTCTGGAGCAGGAGAAAAGAGCCAGCGTCCTGGAGCACCTTAAAGGCTGACACCATTCGGGGCAGGGGAGGAGCTTTCAGGAGACACTGCTCACTTCATCACAGGTAGAATGTGTCTGTCCTTATATCACAAGGGTGGTCGATTTCCAGTCTGCACGGCTAAATGCAGCGCCTCCCATGGAGATGGATCAAGACGGGTTGGCCCTGTTAGTCTGTCTGGAGCAGGAGAAAAGAGCCCGCGTCCTGGAGCACCATAAAGGCTGACACCATTCGGGGCAGGGGAGGAGCTTTCAGGAGACACTGCTCACTTCATCACAGGTAGAATGTGTCTGTCCTTATATCACAAGGGTGTTCGATTTCCAGTCTGCACGGCTAAATGCAGCGCCTCCCATGGAGATGGATCAAGACGGGTTGGCCCTGTTAGTCAGTCTGGAGCAGGAGAAAAGAGCCAGCGTCCAGGAGCACCTTAAAGGCTGACACCATTCGGGGAAGGGGAGGAGCTTTCGGGAGACACTGCTCACTTCTTCACAGGTAGAATGTGTCTGTCCTTATATCACAAGGGTGGTCGATTTCCAGTCTGCACGGCTAAATGCAGCGCCTCCCATGGAGATGGATCAAGACGGGTTGGCCCTGTTAGTCTGTCTGGAGCAGGAGAAAAGAGCCAACGTCCTGGAGCACCTTAAAGGCTGACACCATTCGGGGAAGGGGAGGAGCTTTCAGGAGACACTGCTCACTTCATCACAGGTAGAATGTGTCTGTCCTTATATCACAAGGGTGGTCGATTTCCAGTCTGCACGGCTAAATGCAGCGCCTCCCATGGAGATGGATCAAGACGGGTTGGCCCTGTTAGTCTGTCTGGAGCAGGAGAAAAGAGCCAACGTCCTGGAGCACCTTAAAGGCTGACACCATTCGGGGAAGGGGAGGAGCTTTCAGGAGACACTGCTCACTTCATCACAGGTAGAATGTGTCTGTCCTTATATCACAAGGGTGGTGGATTTCCAGTCTGCACGGCTAAATGCAGCGCCTCCCATGGAGATGGATCAAGACGGGTTGGCCCTGTTAGTCAATCTGGAGCAGGAGAAAAGAGCCAGCGTCCAGGAGCACCTTAAAGGCTGACACCATTCGGGGAAGGGGAGGAGCTTTCAGGAGACACTGCTCACTTCATCACAGGTAGAATGTGTCTGTCCTTATATCACAAGGGTGGTCGATTTCCAGTCTGCACGGCTAAATGCAGCGCCTCCCATGGAGATGGATCAAGACGGGTTGGCCCTGTTAGTCTGTCTGGAGCAGGAGAAAAGAGCCAACGTCCTGGAGCACCTTAAAGGCTGACACCATTCGGGGAAGGGGAGGAGCTTTCAGGAGACACTGCTCACTTCATCACAGGTAGAATGTGTCTGTCCTTATATCACAAGGGTGGTGGATTTCCAGTCTGCACGGCTAAATGCAGCGCCTCCCATGGAGATGGATCAAGACGGGTTGGCCCTGTTAGTCAATCTGGAGCAGGAGAAAAGAGCCAGCGTCCAGGAGCACCTTAAAGGCTGACACCATTCGGGGAAGGGGAGGAGCTTTCAGGAGACACTGCTCACTTCATCACAGGTAGAATGTGTCTGTCCTTATATCACAAGGGTGGTGGATTTCCAGTCTGCACGGCTAAATGCAGCGCCTCCCATGGAGATGGATCAAGACGGGTTGGCCCTGTTAGTCTGTCTGGAGCAGGAGAAAAGAGCCAGCGTCCTGGAGCACCATAAAGGCTGACACCATTCGGGGAAGGGGAGGAGCTTTCAGGAGACACTGCTCACTTCATCACAGGTAGAATGTGTCTGTCCTTATATCACAAGGGTGGTCGATTTCCAGTCTGCACGGCTAAATGCAGCGCCTCCCATGGAGATGGATCAAGACGGGTTGGCCCTGTTAGTCAGTCTGGAGCAGGAGAAAAGAGCCAGCGTCCAGGAGCACCTTAAAGGCTGACACCATTCGGGGAAGGGGAGGAGCTTTCAGGAGACACTGCTCACTTCATCACAGGTAGAATGTGTCTGTCCTTATATCACAAGGGTGTTCGATTTCCAGTCTGCACGGCTAAATGCAGCGCCTCCCATGGAGATGGATCAAGACGGGTTGGCCCTGTTAGTCTGTCTGGAGCAGGAGAAAAGAGCCAGCGTCCAGGAGCACCTTAAAGGCTGACACCATTCGGGGAAGGGGAGGAGCTTTCGGGAGACACTGCTCACTTCATCACAGGTAGAATGTGTCTGTCCTTATATCACAAGGGTGGTCGATTTCCAGTCTGCACGGCTAAATGCAGCGCCTCCCATGGAGATGGATCAAGACGGGTTGGCCCTGTTAGTCTGTCTGGAGCAGGAGAAAAGAGCCAGCGTCCTGGAGCACCTTAAAGGCTGACACCATTCGGGGAAGGGGAGGAGCTTTCAGGAGACACTGCTCACTTCATCACAGGTAGAATGTGTCTGTCCTTATATCACAAGGGTGGTCGATTTCCAGTCTGCACGGCTAAATGCAGCGCCTCCCATGGAGATGGATCAAGACGGGTTGGCCCTGTTAGTCTGTCTGGAGCAGGAGAAAAGAGCCAACGTCCTGGAGCACCTTAAAGGCTGACACCATTCGGGGAAGGGGAGGAGCTTTCAGGAGACACTGCTCACTTCATCACAGGTAGAATGTGTCTGTCCTTATATCACAAGGGTGGTGGATTTCCAGTCTGCACGGCTAAATGCAGCGCCTCCCATGGAGATGGATCAAGACGGGTTGGCCCTGTTAGTCTGTCTGGAGCAGGAGAAAAGAGCCAGCGTCCAGGAGCACCTTAAAGGCTGACACCATTCGGGGAAGGGGAGGAGCTTTCGGGAGACACTGCTCACTTCATCACAGGTAGAATGTGTCTGTCCTTATATCACAAGGGTGGTCGATTTCCAGTCTGCACGGCTAAATGCAGCGCCT